>PQWD01002588.1:0-18934 GCA_019425675.1 Leucinodes orbonalis
GGTACACGAAGTCAATAAATCAGGATTTGAGGTTGCAGATCGGCAAGTAACAATAAAAAATAAAAATAAAATAAAAAATAAGATTTATTGCTAAGTAAAAACAACACAAATATTTAAAGTATAACATAAAGAACTAACTTAAGCAAAAGGAACCAATCTCAGCATCAACTAGGCTGGATAGCCCAGCACTGGTTTTCAGATTGGACCTTACAGTTGGTCGGCCGGTGGGAAATAGGGAAGGAAGACGATTCAACAAATCTGGATTAATTATAATGGAAATAGTTTACGTAATGTTTTCCATCATTACCTAAAGGAGTGCAGAAAAAATCAATGATGTTTGAAGCTTGACACCTCACGTACTACTTAATAACAGGGGGGAGGTTCCATGTTTAGCTTTACGTTTGTACTGTACATTTGCTTCTGCATCTCTATTAAATAATTACGTATTAAACGTTTGAATTTTCTCGTGAAAAATAAATGTGATATGACGTTGATGACGTGCAATTATGTAGCGTAAACATATTTTTTAATGAAACATCTAATTTTCTTCTTTAATTAATCGGGAAATTTAGCGTCCCCAATCGGGACGCCTCCTTATCCCTTGAAAATAGTCCTGTGTATATAGGGACACCTGGTAACACTACACGGCAGTGACAGAAGAATAAATATCCGCTGGCATTCACACAACGCCCTCTAGCCCCAAATTAAGCGTAAAGCTTGTACTATGAGTACTAAACAAATGATAAACATACTTTTTTAAAAATACATAATATTCTTTAACATAGAAACCGATAGAAACACCAAGACCAAATATAAACAGACATGTTCATGCACAATAATGTTTGTACCGCATAAGGATGGAACTCCCTCTCCCTCTTCAACCTATTGCAGTCCACTGCTGGACATAGGTCTCCCCCATTTTGCGGCAGACATCCCGGTCCTCCGCCTTTCTCATCCAGCTTCCACCAGCGAGGATAGGATAAGGATGGAACTCGAAATGTTTAAAATCAAAAATATAATATTTATCTAGTGAAGTGGCTCAATGGTGTGGACTGTTATCCTCCTAACGAGGACCGAGGTTCAAATCCCGCCACGTACCAATGTTTTGAAATTTTCGAAAAATATATGTATGTTATCCGACGCTCTAACGGTAAAGGTAAACATCGTGAGGAAACCTGCGCACGCCTGCGAAGAGATTCAAAGGTTGTGCGTGAAGTCATCCAATCTGCACTGGGCCCGCGTGGACGACTAAGGCCTATACACCCTATACGGGTAGGCCCGTGCCCCTGGGGGGGAATCGAACCCGAAATGTTTAAAATCATCAATATTATATTTAGCTAGTCAAATTACCTAGTATAAAAGGTCTAACATCTGTCGTCTCGGGTGAATGGTCATGGTCATGTGGTGTAATGGTCGAGACGTCGGCTACTACACCAATGGTTCCGGGTTCGATCCCGGAATTACAAACATTTGTGTGCATGAACATGTCCGTTTGCAATGGTCTGGGTGTTTCTATATATAATATATAATTATTTAAAAATATAAGTATTTACCAGTTGTTTAGTACCCTAACTTCAAGCTCCTTGCTTAATATGGGGCTAGATGGCGCTGTGTGAGTGTCAGTGGATATTTAATATTTTACTTTATAGGTTGAAGAGGACGTAATATTACTACAACTGTGGCTATCGATATCGATAATATCGACCATCTTCTTTTTAAGTTATCCGCTCGAATGTATTGTGTGTTGTGAGTTTCCACCCGTGCTACGTACGACCGGTTATGGTATACAAATATAATTATTTTAAAGGAGTAATCCTTATCTATCGCTAAGAAACTGTCGATCGTTCGACATTAGTTTAACTTATTTTTCTATTTACCATCCGTCAGTCTCACTGATTTCCCATTGTGATGTCTGTGGTCAGTCTCCTTATGTATCTGTTTTCAAAAGTCGCCTAAAAGAATACTTGCTTAGACTTTAAATTATATTTATTATAAAAGTAAAAAAAAAGAAAAAAATATATAATTATATTCTTCTAATGTATGTCTCCATTTTCTTTTCTTCTTATGTATCTTATTATAAGGTCTTCAAACTTTATAACGTTATTTGTTTATTAAAAAGTTTTTTAAAATTTTATATATTTTTTAAATATTTATAGCTAATATTTTATTGTCAGTGTTTTATTTATTAATAAGTGTTGTAAGTACTTATATGGAGTTATTTAGTTTATATTTCTCATTTATTTATTCAATATTTAATTTATATTATATATAAGTATATATGTATGTATATTTATATATATCCTATTATATTATGTAAACATATATTATATAATATATATTAATTAATAACTTTGCACAATCTTGCCCGTTCTTGTATTTCTTTCTATGCCTGTGAGGTTGTCTGGAAGAAATCACTTCAAGCGATAAGACCGCCTCAATTATGTTTTGTTGATTACTGTGAATTTCTGTAAATGTGTGAATTTCATCTATCTATTACTAAAACATAGAATAATTAATTAATGATCAATTACTTTGTGTATCATCCCCAGATGAGCGAGCTGATGCTGCAACACTGCAAGCGTCGCTGCTACTCTCATGAGATTTTAATTCAAACTTTCGAAGCAACATCTTCATATTATATATATTAATATATAACATTTATGCCTTAATATTGGTTTAATTTTTTACACAGCCCCCTGTAATATGAGAGTTTCGAACCGCTAAGAACAAATCGTATCTATCACACGACCACATTTTTAGGGTTCTGTAGCCAAATGGCAAAAAAGGAACCCTTATAGATTCGTCAAGTCAGTCTGTCTGTCCGTCCGTCCGTCCGAATATCACAACACCTTTTTTCCCCGAAAATATAAACACTACACTATTCAAACTTGGCAAGTATATGTATTCTGTGAACCGCTATTAGGTTTACACAAGAAACTTGAAAAATAATTAATATATTTTGGAGTTCCCCATACATTGAACTGAAAGTCTAAATTAGTAGAGCATGAAAAATGATAAGAGGTTTCAATAACTTTTTTTTAATAAATGGAATAGTTTGCGAGAGACACTTCCAAAGTTGAAAAAATTGTGTCCCCCTCCCTCTAATTTCTAAACTACAGGGTTGATAAAATCAAAATAAATATATGATGTACATTACCATAAAATCTAACAACGAAATTTAGTTTGAACGATTTCTGATGTGTAGTTTTTTTATACGTCATAAACGGTGAACCACTATTTTTTCATATTAGAGCTGTAGTAGGTGCCTCAGTAAATAAATGTTATTTTATTTTATATTACTTGCTGCTGCGGCACCTCCACGTGCGAGTCCGACTCGCGCTTGGCCTATTTTTTTATTTTTTACCCCCGACGCAAAAAGAGGGGTGTTATAAGTTTGACGTGTCTGTTTGTCTGTCTGTGGCATCATAACTCCCGAACGCATGCAGTGATTTCAATTTAGTTTTGTATTAAAGGTGACTTATGTGCGAGTGTTCTTAGACATGTTTGATGAAAATCGGTTAAGCCGTTTAAAAGTTGTGAGGAGTGAAAGTGGGGAGAGTAACCGAATGACTGCAAATATACTTGGAATCAGTAACAATGTGAACTTTAGCCTATTTATAGTAAGAAAAACTAGTAATTAATAAGTAAAATAGCGAACGAGCTTGACCTTTAATTGTAGTAAGTAAATTATAATATACTAAAATCTAACTTAACCTAACCTACCTATAAAAAGTATGAAATAAAATTAATTCAAAAATTTTAAAAACCCCGACACAAGAACTTAGGTAATTTCCCTTTAAAAAGTAAAAAATAATAAAAGGAACTTAATGTTAAAGTACCTAAGAATCTATTAATAATTCTAAAAAAAGCGTCGCGTTGGGGGATCCTAATTATTTCTTTCTTATCTACGATATTTTTCATATCAAGTTCAGTCCCCCAACGCGATGTTTTTAATTTTTGCTACGTGTGAAAACATTATTAAATACAGAGTATCCATTCGTTGCACACTAAATAATAAAACAATATTTTTTATTAAATAATATTTATTGATACGAATTTTGACATTTTCAAATATACATGCTATTTATGATAACAAAAAAAACAACTTCAAACTAAAAATGCTTAAAAATACATTTTTAGCAAGGTCAATAGAATTATAAGATAATTATTTCAAAATTTTGAAGTCGGTTACAAACTAAATAAATTTACCTTTTTACTATAGAAGTTCATTATTGATATAACATTTCGATCAAATATAATGTTGTAGGCAGCTTCTTTGATTTACAGACCCTCCCCGGGTACAAGTAAAGCTGCCGCTGCAATAATAATAATGTTACTTCGACTACGAAACAAAACTGAGAACTTCATCCTCACTTCACCAACTTCTCTCTTCAACCTATCGCAGTCCACTGCTGGACATAGGTCTCCCCCATTTTGCGGCAGACATCCCGGTCCTCCGCTTTTCTCATCCAGCTTCCACTAGCGACCTTTCGCAAGTCGTCGGCCCATCGGTCCGGGCGTCCTACGCTACGCTTGCCAAGACGCGGTCTCCAATCCAGGACTCGTCTGCTCCAACGGCCATCGGTGTTGTTGTATGTATGTCACAGAACTCACCACCTTAACGTATTCCAAATGTTTAAGAGCGACGGCGTCATTTACCATCAAAAGATCGTTTCCATTTAGCATATTATTATAATAACCTTTAGGAGACTTCTTTTAAACACCTGCTTTTACCACACCTAAGCGAAATTCCACGTCACCAAGGAGGTATAGGTAGGTACAATTAGTAAACAATTTAGGTAGCCCCCCTTTGTCCGACACTTTGATGAGCTTCGTGACTATGGAAATTGTAGTGGGTATTTCACTACATAGTATAAAACAAAGTCACTTTTCTTGGCCCCATGGCCCTATGTGCGCTTACATCTTTCAAACTACGCAACGGATTTTGATTCGGTTTATTTAATAGATAGAGTGATTCAAGAGGAAGGTTTATATAGGTTTATATGTAATAATAATAAATATCCACCGACATTCACACAGCGCCATCTAGCCCCAAGTTAAGCGTGAAACCTGTATTATGGGAACTAACAACAAATAAACATACATATATACATTTTTAAATACAAATGTTTGTACTGCCCGGGGATCGAACCTGGAACCCTTTGTGTTGCAGTCGACCTCTCAACCGCAGCACCTACTTTTCAACATCTGTTGAAAAGTAGGGAAATACTGTTATTTTTGAGGTTTCTAATAATTAAATACCTTGAATAAATTGTTGATTTAATATGGATCCATGAGTCCCTTTACAGCATATGATTTTAATAAACATTTTCGAAGATATAACAGATTTGAAAATTAAGGTATGTAGCGTTTGCGGCGGTACCGGCCGACCGGGCAGGAGCGGGAGCGTGCCTGTTACGATTGCACTCAGTGTTGCCACCTGTGTTTTACAAAAAGAGCTTTTTCGGACGTCAAAAAGGGCTAGAAAGGGCTAGATTGAGCGTCTAAAGATTTTCTATCCTAAAAATGCTGAAATAATCATGTCGTGAAGCCGTTTTTTTAGCTCGTCTAAAAACAGTTCATCATGGCCGATGAAATAGCAAAAAAGTACTTGTTTACATGTCGAAACTTCATATTTGCTAACATTTTCAAGACAGTGAAAAAGAGCTAGATTGCTCTTTTGGGGCTAAATCGTTAAAAAAGGAATTCACCTATACTAAAAAGTACTAGATAGCTACAAAAAGGCTTAGGTGGCAACACAGATTGCACCCGTGCGAAGCAGGGGCGGGTCGGTAGTATTTACATAAGATTACGTGTATCGGATTTTTCGAAGCTACGTCATGTATTTAGGAAGCTCCTGTTGACCAATCTATTCTCGTTGATTTTGATCAATTCTTTAGAATCGCAGTCTCAGTTTCCTTCAATAGGGATGATGACAATTTTTTTTGTGGACCATTATATCGATGGACCGCATAATAATAGAAACATTGGTAAAAAAATTACTCCGTTAACATTAAAACTCACAGAGATTTTCCAATTCTAAAAACACATTAATGGACTTCCCCAAAAACGCTTCATACAAATGGCTACCTAGTTATGACGTCACGCATCAGTAATTACGCATATATATTAAATGTTGCGTTTACTAAAACGGTTTCATAGCAAAAGTTGCTTTAAATTGTATGTGTTATCCTTTTGTTAACAAATTTTTGACATTAATGTACTTTAAAAATGGACTGAAAGAAAGAAAGAAAGAAAGAAAAAAATCTTTATTCAAATAAATCTGTTACAGATACTTTTGAATCGTCAATTGTTATTATTATCATATTTTTTGTGACTCTACTTGCCCATTTAACTTTGAAGACTAATAAAATTCATAAAACATGAGTTTTCGAGCTGAGAGTAACATCATTATATTAAACATCATTATATTAAACCCAGATTTGTAATAATATGAAATAGTTCTTACGATTTCAGGACCCAGTCATCATGCCTATTGTAGCTGTTCATCACGAAAACATAGCTAGATCTAGCTGTAAAGCAGCTAAGCTGGCATCAGTACATAGAAAGTCAGCCACGGCTTGATACTAAGCCCTTTGAGTATAGGTTTGTTAGATCGGAATTCTGTCCATCGGATCTTCAACATTCTTCTCCAAGACCACATTTCAAGAGCTTATGGCTTAGATGTCAACTGGTACACCAAGGGTTATGAGTTCGATCCCCGGGCAGTACATTTGTGTGCATGAACATGTCTGTTTGTTTTAGTCTGGGTGTTTCTATGTATCAAGTGAATGTATTTTTACAAAAAATGTATATATATATACCCATATTACAGGGTAATGGTTAGTTTGGGGCTAGATGGCGCTGTGTTTTTGTCAGTGGCTATTTATTTATTCTTTTAGCGTCCTTGTCTCATCTGCGTAAAGGAAATAGTTAAAACAAAGGATAGTGACATAGATTAAACTCAAGAATCCTTACTGCACGCGTCTTCCTTGACACATTTCAGCTTGTTCGCGTCAAACTTTAAGCCCTGCTTGCACCGACAGCCGCCTGGTATGCACACCAGAGGGCAAGCCAACTTGCTCACAGGTTTCAAACATTCTTGATTGCAATACGATGGCTTGCAGCCGACCACTGCGTTTGCAGCAGCGCATTTATCTGAAGCTTCATCACCTAAAAATAAAACACTTGAATATTGTGCATTGGCTTTTTATAGCGTCGCAATGGCTAGAGAACCTTTTGAGATTTTAATATTTTTATTTTTAACTTCCGACGCAAAAAGAGGGATGTTATAAGTTTGACGTGTTTGTCTGTGTGTGAGTCTGTGTGTCTGTCTGTGGCACCATAACTCCCGAACGAGTGGACCGATTTTGATTTAGTTTTTTTGTTTGAAAGGTCATTTAATCGAACATGTTCTCAGCTATGTTTTGTTAAAATCGGTTAAGCCGTTTATAAGATATAGGGGATGAAAGTGGGAATGAAAAACCGATTGTTTACAAATATGCCCGAGTGGGGTATCAAATAAAAGGAAATGATTCGTACATTGCAATAGTAAGTAAGTAAAAACAGGGGTGTTATAAGTTTGACGTGTCTGTCTATATACTAAAATCTAACTTAACCTAACCTACCTATAAAAAGTATGAAATAAAAAACCCCCGTCACAAGAACATAAGTAATTTCCCTTTAAAAAGTAAAAAATAATAAAAGAAACTTAATGTTAAAGTACCTAAGAATCTATTAATAATTCTAAAAAAAAACCTCGCGTTGGGGGACCTTTTTCCGTTTCTTTTATTATTTTTTACTTTTTAAAGGGAAATTACTTAAGTTCTTGTGTCGGGGGTGTTTTAAATTTTTAATTTAATTTTTATTAATGAATAAGTGCTAAATATATATTTTTTTTGTTTTTGTAGGAGGTCACTCAATGTTTTTTCTTTCGTCTTTCTTCTTTCACTGCAGGCAACGGCGGATCCAGGGGGAGGGTCATGGGGATCATGACCCCCCCTGAGCAATTTATAAGTACTATATTAAAGTTTATTAACAACATACCTATAAATTCTCAACTTCACTACTACTATGTGACCTCCTCCTGGCGTCAAACCTGGACCCGCCACGTACCTTTGTGTTTTCGAATTTTCGAAAAATATATGTACGTAGTCCGACGCTCTTATGGTGAAGGAAAACATCGTGAGGAAACCTGCGCACGCCTGCGAAGAAATTCAAAGGTTGTGCGTGTAGTTGTCCAACCCGCACTAGGCCCGCGTGAACGACTAAGGCCTAATCACCCTATACGGGTAGGCTCGTGCCCCTCGGTGGGGACGTTTAATGAGCTGATGATGATGAAGATGTAAAACAAAATTATTGAAATCACCTGGTTTATCTTTCACTTACGCGAGATCTAGCGTGTATATTGAGAGGTTATTTCCTGAAGCTGATATCATTATCGACAAAAAACTTAATTAGTAGGCTAACCGAAAACTCGTTTATATTCTTGCACAACACACATGTTGTGTTGTGCAAGACTAAAATAATTTGGTAATGATAAAGAATCTTGAATAATATGTTTTTTGTGTCAATAAGTGAAAAGGACGATCAGTTAGCTCTGATAGGTGATACGCCTGGCCATGTCACATGCAGTGTTCACCAATATCAGTAAAAAAATTGGCGTTAACACTTCGCCCGTTATCCGAGTGATCATATTAGGTCTTTAATACCCGGTAATTTACTAGCTACAGTGCCCTCATCCCGAAACACAGGATGGCAAAACACTTCCATTTTACAAGACGATATCTGGGTTACCTACCTAGACTACTCAAAACGAGTCTACCACCTAGTGGACGATATCTGGCACTGCGGTGGTACCTACCTAGACGACTCGATACCGAGTCTACCACCTAGTGGACGATATCTGCACTGCGGTGGTACCTACCTAGACGACTCAATACCGAGTCTACCACCTAGTGGACGATATCTGGCACTGCGGTGGTACCTACTTAGACGACTCAGTACCGAGTCTACCACCTAGTGGACGATATCTGGCACTGCGGTGGTACCTACCTAGACGACTCAGTACCGAGTCTACCACCTAGTGGACGATATCTGGCACTGCGATGGTACCTACCTAGATGACTCAGAGTCTACCACAATTCTTAATAATAATTGAATGATTTAGGTACTTACATTTGACGTGTGCGACTAAAATGGCGGCAACTAATAAAAGTACACAACTTGATACGCGGAGCATCTTGGCAGTTTCAATGTGGATTGTTTCAAAGAGAAAAAGCCCCGCGTTATAAATGACGGTTTTTATTTGAATATCAGCAATAAATTGCAAAGATAAGCAAATACGAGTTTCCGAACAACCAAAATGGCTGTTATTATCTACACTGCATAAATAGCACTTGGTTAAACACATCCTACTAAATACGTTATTGTGTGAATCCTAGGTAGGTATTTGTACGAAAATGAAATCTCTTTGGCAATGTCTCTCGCGCAAACGTTTCAATTTATAAGATAATGATAAAAGAAACCTTGATATCATTTTTTAAGATCTACACATTGATACCCCACACGTGGGGGAACAATGAAAACAAAATTTTAGTTTCAGTTTTTAAGAGACCTAGCATCTGTTGTCTCGGGTGACGGGCGCAGTGCGGCATTGATGGAAGATAATAACTGTCTATCAGTTGTTGGTCTCCTTTAATGCCGCTGTCATGGTCTGGCGTATCACTTACCATCAGGTAAGCGTCGTTATAGAAAAAATGGGTGTGGCATACGGACGGACAGACAGACTTGACGAATCTATAATGGTTCCGTTTTTGCCATTGGGCTATTATTTTTGTTCTCCTTAGATAGCGATCTCGACGATATTATTTAAACAAGTAACGCCGATACCAAACCTACGTCCGAAAACATTAAAAATCTGTACTAATACAATTGGCCGATGGGGCCGAAAGGTTCTCGAGTGGCGTCCACGTAACGGAAAGCGAAGCGTAGGCCGACCCCTAACCAGATGGACGGATGATCTGGTTAAGGTGGCGGGTAGCAGATGATGTCAACTGCAAGGGATCGGTCCGCGTGGAAATCATTAGGGGAGGCCTTTGTTCAGCAAGTGGAAATAATTAGGCTGTAATGATGATGATGATGATGACTGTACAATATGCAAAACTGCACTAAACGTAAAGTGTACTTGAGTTGGCTCCAAAATATTTAATTAACTCCCTGAACCGTTAAAACACTTTATCTTATGTAAATTAAAGCAAGTTCTGTATAAATTATTAATTGATAAATCCTACTATAGTGTAAATGACTACTTCAATGATAATGACATAAATTTATTATATTTTTAAGAGTAACATTTTATTTTAATTAGTTATGACTTTAAATGATTTTATTTCTTTGAATTTATTTGATTATAACTTATTAAGAGTTTTTAATGTATAATTGTATTTGTTTCCTTTAATAATGTATAAATTTAATTGTTTTCTTTGAATTTGTATATAATATTTGCATGCCAAATGGACTGGCAGTGTATGGTGGAAAAATTTTGTAATGTGAAAACTATGTATACAACCCATATTACGCAAATAAATATGATTTGATTTGATTACCCGCAATAAGTGCGGTTATTGGGTGAAGAAGAGGTAGATACTCTAAATTGGATCGCTGTGGCATCATCGATAGGTGATGTGCAGCATATCCTTGTAGAATGTTGAATGTAGCCACAAGAGTTTGAAGATCGTGAACGCGACCAAGCGCCGATTTGAATGAACGCAACCCGTACCGCTTTCTGTCATCGCGATCTGTCGCGGCCAACAGCGATAAGTCATACCGAAAAAAAAAACAGCATAGTTATAGGGATATTAAAACGTAACCCAAACCGGACCCAAGCGGTTTGGTGCGTTATATTTCGGCTCTGCCACACCCTCTTTCATAATCACTAGGACAGGTATACAATTCATTTTATTTGTGGCTTTCCAAGATATTCTGATAATAAGTGAAGTTTTTTCCTTACTGTGATTTTGATAAGTAAGAGTGTCCTTACTTTGATAATTAAATCTTTGTATTATATTTTATATTAATGGAATTAATTTTATTTCGTATGGCATTAAAAAAACAATATTAAAATGATAAAAGAAAATGTATTATATAATCACCAAACACACTTTATTTTCTTCATACGTTTGTTTCTGGTGAAGGCTTGACTTTCGTTTGACGTTCCCCAGTTGTCAGGATGTTAAGCTAAAAAAATAATAAATTAAGTGACAATGATATCTGTATATATAAAGGTAGATACGCGATCCGTGCCTCGAAAACGAACCGCTAAAGATAATACAGTTTGTAGGCTGTTGTTTAGGTAAATGTACGAGTACGCTCATTCGAAATATGTGTATTTTTTTATGTTATAAGTGTATAGGACGGTCTGGACGCTCACCTGATGGTAAGTGATACGCCAGACCATGACAGAGCGGCATTAAAGGAGACCAACAAACTGATAGACAGTTATATCCTCCATCAATGCCGCACTGCGCCCGTCACCCGAGACAAACAGATGTTAGGTCTCTTATACCCGGTAATTTCACTAGCTACAGTGCCCTCATCCCGAAACACAAAAGTGCATACAAGTAACACTCCTGTTTCACAGGATGATATCTGGCACTGCGGTGGTACCTACCTAGACGACTCAGTATGTGTGCTATCGCTGCATTCGGAACACTTTTTTCGATTGTTTTGTGAGCATGCCACGAATTTATACTTTTCACATCATTGGTAAGTGAAAAATATTCAGCCATCCATACTAATGATATAAATGTGAAAGTATCTCTGTCTGTCTGTTTGTTACGCTTTCACGCCTAAACGGCTGAACGGATTTTATTGAAACTTGGTATGTTGATAGTAGGTAACCTAGAATAGGTTATAGGCTACTTTTTGTCCCGTTTTCAACCCCCACTACCCTCAAATGGGGGTTGGAAGTTTGTATGGAACATCCCGCAATATTGGTAGTACGACGCTGAAATTCGGTATGCGGATTATATGTCAGAAACGAAAAAATGTGACATATATTATTTTCAAAAATCCACCCCCAAACCCTTCAAATAGGGGAGGAAGTGCCATATCCCATTTTTCGCAGTTTTAAGGTAGATTTAATTGAAACTTGGTATAATGATAGAAAGTAGCCTAGAATAGGTTTTAGGCTACTTATTGTCCCGTTTATACCCCCCACTTCCTTAAAATAGGGGGTTGGAAGTTTGTATGGAACATTCCGCAATTTTTGTAGTACGACGCTGAAATTTAGTATGCGGACTATTTGTCAGAAACGAAAAAATATGGCATATATTTTTTTTCAAAAATCCACTCCCAAACTCTTCAAATAGGGGAGAAAGTATCATATCCGATTTTTCGCAGTTTTAAGGTAGATTTAATTGAAACTTGGTATGTTGATAGAAAGTAACCCAGAATAGGTTTTAGGTTACTTATTGTCCCGTTTTCACCCCGGTGAAGATGAATGAATTATTCCTCAAACTATTTTTCGATGCGGTGAAGACGACTTTGATGTTAGAATATACTAGTTATTCTTCATCAGCTTGTATGAAAAACAAACATATTTACCTACCTAATACAAATACAATAACAAAGTTGTCTATAACTTTTTATTGTAAATATAAGGAATCATGTTAAAAAGTTTAAAAACTTTGTGAATAGATATGATCATACCCCATATTTTTGAATGCTAAAAAAGAATAATGCCTTTGACACTTAAATCAGCAATAATAAAAAAATAAAAATTTCTTGTAAGCATTGCAAATACACCAAGTTTAATATTGATTTTATTATAATTACAGTCACAAAAACATTTCAAACTTACACAATTATGATATAAATAAAATAATGATTTTTTAAAACAAAGAAAGTATTATTATTTCTTCTTTGTTCTGGATCATTTAGATTAGGTTCATCTTTAGTGCCATGGATGAGGACTGCACAGGGCGTCCATGTGGAAATCCTCAGGACAGCATTTTTCAAGCAGTTTCTGCTCACACTGTGATGAGTTAATAATAACCTTTCTTTTTGCTTACTAATTTCATTTTCATGTTTGGTGATGAAAAAAACAATCATTTCTAGATTATCAGTAGACATTATGCTTTAATATTTCAATAAAGTACCGTAAAAAGTCCATATTTTCGCATCAGGCTTATTGCGGTTTGTAAAACTCACTTCCGACAAAATAAATTACAACCATGTCAACATTAACTTTGGTAGTTCCTGGAGTCTGCTTTTACAGTCCTAAATTTTCATTTTTATTCGAAAAATGTCGATTTTGTCGTTTAATGTTCACTTTTTACTAAACTTAACGTCAAAATAATATGTCATACATAGATGACGTAAATGACAGTGATTGGTGTTTTAATTTACGTTCCGTTTTAGGTAATTTCAATTAGAAATTATTTTTAAAAAACAGCGTAAATTAAAATATAAACCTCGCGGTGTCCCTTCTTTTATGTAATTTTAAGATTTTAATATCAAAATATTCATTTATATTACATTTGCATGTTACCTATTGCAAAGACCACACAATTAAAATTTAAAAAGTTTAAGAACTGCACTCGTTCGGCTTCGTTACGGATACACTCCATCATTACATGGTAAACATCTTCATCGGCGTCACATCAACATTTAGGTGAGTTTACTTTTTTCATAAGTTATCCAAAACTATTCAGAGGAATATGTCCAGAACGAAGTCTGAGCGCTATAACAGTTTCATACCGGCTCAAGTTAAATCTATACTAATATATAAAGCTGAAGAGTTTGTTTGTTTGTTTGAACGCGCTAATCTCAGGAACTACTGGTTCGATTTGAATAATTCTTTCAGTGTTAGATAGCTTATTTATAGAGGAAGGTTATAGGCTATATATCATCACGCTACGAGTAATAGAAGCGAGCAGTAAATGAAAAATGTTTCAAAATCGGGGGTATTTTTTCATACTTGGGAGCTTCCGCTGCGTACGCTGCGTAAAACGGTTAAAGTTACACAAAAGTCATGTAAAGAGAGTATTGTTCTCCTTTTAAAGGTCTACAAAAAAGTCCGCGACAGCATATGTCTATCGTTTAGGGTTAGCTCACTATAACATATTTTTTGCTTATAAAAAATTTTGAAATTGACCCCGATACCTTTAAAGTTGGAGGAGGGGAAATCCTATGTTAGTGATAAATGAAAGTACCGTGTTATCCCGAACTTACTGCGAGCGAAGCCGCGGGCAAAAGCTAGTAGGTAATATTGAAGGTACATATTTCAAATGTGTAAACCAAATCGGTTGCCACTCAGCTTTTCTGTCTCAGCTACGTGTAGCTGTGACGTTGATTTTACGTGGAACCGTTAACACAAAAATCTTTGGACGCGTTTACACAAAAATCAAAATTTTTGAGCTATTGCAGTTGTTTATTAGACGTACGATGTATTCGTAGTTCGTATTTACGAAGTTTGCCCGGAAACATGAAGTTTTAGGTACAAATACAAATACATTTAAAATACATTTAATTGACATTAATAAATTAATTAATTCAAATTCAATTTATATAAGTTATTCTAAGACTAAAGATAAATATTATCTGGGTAATTATTTTAAAAGACAAATAGCACTTTCGCTATCATTTTATTTTAATAACATAGCCAGTAATTTGGCTAGCTTACCTGCTTCTATTGAGCAGGATAATTATCAAAAAAAGACCTTGGAATATGTTCCAAATCATTTAAATTATGTGTCAAGACAATAGAGAACTACTCTTGCATACCTTTTAGTGTCTCTTCGACAACAGAGAAGCAAAAAAGCAATTATTTAAATTTAGTACATCAAAACATACAAGGCTTCTCTGGCAAAGAATTAGAGGTAGGTTTGTTTCTGGAACACATGAATGTGCATATTTTGTGTATAACTGAACATTGGTTAAGAAATGATAATTGTTTAATAAATATTAATAACTATGAAGTTGGTAGCTTGTTCATGAGAGGATCAGCAATTAGGGGTGGATCACTTATATTATTACATAATAGTTTAAAATATAAAGAAAGGAAAGATATTGTCCAGTACTCCATTGAACAAACTATTGAACTTTCCTGTATAGAACTTGAGAAATTTATAATTGTATGTGTATATAGACCACCATCATCTGATTATATTTTATTTGAATCTACTATGGAAGAAGTGCTCAGTAAATTTAGTAAGTTTAAAAAAAGGTCATCATATGTGGTGACTTCAACATAAATATTTTAGATCAATCACTATCCTCTTCGAGGTTTCTCAATCTTTTTAAGTCATATAATTTATTTAATCAATTTAATGAGCCAACTAGGATCACCTCTACTACGGCTACTTGTCTTGATAATATTTTTTGTGAAAATATAACTATTAAAAAATCAATAATTAATTGTTTACAATCAGATCACAGTGGTCAATTAGCACAGTTTGAACACCGTCATGACTTACAGCAAGTAATTAATATCCGTTATAGGCCAATTACTAATAACCGCATAAGTCAATTTAAAAATAATGTTGATAATTCACTAAATCAATTTAAACCTAATGATCAAAATGTGGATAGTCTTTATGAAAATCTTTTTTATACTATTAAGAAAAAATTTGATAAAGTATTTCCTTTAAAAAATAAAAAAATATGTAATAATAATATCAGATTCAATGATTGGGCCACACCTGGCATTTTTAAAAGTAGGACTAGGTTATATGAGCTGTACGACTTGAAAGTATATACTACAGACCCTGAATTTATAATTTTTGTCAGAAACTATTCAAAAATATTTAGGAAAGTTTGTCATATGGCTAAGTCGTTATTTTTGCGCGATAAAATCAAAGGGTCAAATAACAAAATTAAGGCAACGTGGAATGTCATTAATAAAGAAGCTGGTAGGAGTAAGCCTCGTGATCATAACTTTACACTCAAAATTGACAACGCTATTGTTAATAAAGAATCTGATGTAGTAAATGCGTTTGAAACGTTTTTTACCAATACTCCAACCGAAATTACTAAATCTTTAAACTCTAGTTCTTCTGCTGCTAAGGCTCTCCTTACATCTAGTATTCCAGTACGTGTTCAGTCATTTAAGTTTAGTCATATTAATTCTAACACAATTGTCAAGACTTTTAAGGAGTTAAATATGAAAAACACTGAAGATCTATGGGGAATATCAACAAATATAATTAAATCTATCATTGAAAGTATAGCACCCCAATTGGCATTCATATTCAATAAAAGTATAGATGAAGGCATATTTCCAAATTTAATGAAGTTTAGTAAATTAATTCCATTATATAAATCTGGGGCCAAAAGTGATCCATCCAATTATAGACCAATTTCCATTCTACCGTCGCTCAGTAAAATTTTTGAAAAAATAATATTTAATCAATTATTAAATTATCTTAATGCAAATCAAATATTGCATAAAAAACAGTTCGGTTTTACCAAAAATAGGAATACTACGGATGCAGGAATTGCCCTCATTAAGCACGTATATGACGCCTGGGAGAGTAAGCAAGATGCGATTGGGATTTTTTGTGATCTGTCAAAAGCATTTGACTGCGTCGATCATGAGACCTTACTTATCAAGTTAAGACATTACGGTGTATCAGATTGTTCAGTAAAATACTTAAGATCTTATTTGACGGGCAGAACTCAAAAGGTTGTTGTAAACGGTTCTAGCTCTTCTGGTGGCCCACTACGCATGGGCGTGCCTCAGGGTTCTATATTGGGTCCTTTACTGTTTCTTTTATACATAAATGACCTTCCTTCCCATTGTCATAAACTTTCTGACATAGTACTATTTGCAGATGATACATCATTGCTTTTTAACGTTAATAGAAAAAAAGAAACATTTGACGATGTAAATGGTGCTATCTCACAAGTAATGCATTGGTTTACAGTTAATAATTTATTGCTTAACACTAAAAAAACTAATTGTATAAAATTCTCATTACCTAATGTGAGGCAGGTCATCACCAGTATTAATTTGAATGACGAATGCTTAAAAATTGTTGATAGTACAGTATTTCTAGGAATTACTATAGATTCAAAACTCCAGTGGGGACCTCATATTGAAGCTTTGGCAGGTAGACTTAGCTCAGCAGCGTATGCAGTTAGGAAAATAAGGCTCTTAACCGATATTGATACAGCAAGATTGGTTTATTTTAGTTATTTTCATAGTATAATGTCATATGGTCTTCTGTTGTGGGGCTCAGCTGCTGATATTAACACTATATTTGTACTTCAAAAAAGAGCCATCCGAGCCATTTATAACCTTAGACCACGTGATTCACTTCGGGAAGTATTTAAAAAAATCGATATTTTAACAGTAGCGTCTCAATACATTTACCATAATCTAGTTTATGTCCACAAAAATCTTCATTTGTTTGAAAAAAATTGTGACGTACATAACTTTAATACTAGGAACAAAAACAAACTTGCTGTCCCAAATCTTAGACTAAGTAAAGTAGGAAAATCATTTGTTGGAAGAGGCATAACATTCTTTAATAAAATACCACAAAATCTTGCCGAATTGCCTTTTCACCAGTTTAAATTAAAGATTAAAAAAACCCTCATGAAAAAAGGTTACTATACAATAGAAGAATATTTATCGGATAAAGATGTGTGGTCTTGCACTTAGTGTTCCAGTTACAAAATCTTTGTAATAAATTATTGTAAATCTATGTGTAGGTAAATGACAAAACTGTAACCACTGATATAAAAAGATTAAAAGAGTAACTCGAGTTTCTTGCCGGCTCTTCTCGAAGATCCTACTTATTCCGAACCGGTGGTAGAGTCACAAAAAATATGATAATAATAACAATTGACGATTCAAAAGTATCTGTAACAGATTTATTTGAATAAAGATTTCTTTCTTTTCTTTCTTTCTTTCTTTCTTCAAGATGGCACATGTGTTTTCAAATATAAAATATTACGAATACCAGTATTAATAGGAATCAATATATTATTTGCATTCACTGTAAGAAACGTTTATGACTTTTTATACAACGTGTCGTAGTTAGAGCGGTTCAAAGGATAAAAATTCTGCCCAGAACTGGTAACATCACTGTCACATTATTGAAATATCTATATAAAAGCCCGGTGCGATCAGACATACGTATTCACATAAACGAAACCGTGGGCTCACAGTAAGTCAGTACCATCTAGGGTACTTTGAATTCCTGCGCCCTTATGGATCTTGCCCTGAGACACCTTAGAAAGTAACCAAGAAAATTAAGGTTTAAAACCTTTTTAAAAACAAGCTTTTATTTGAATGCGCTAAAAAGAAAATTGCATTTCCGGCCACAACGGGGTTGTAACCCGTGGCATTCAATAAAAGGGCGAGTGAATAGGCTTTTTCTGGCAAGCTCGCTCCATCTTTGAGCACGTCTTCTTCCCTAGGATAAGAGTCTGTGCTCAATGAGTAATCCATCAGATATAAAAAAATTACGGCTACTTAAATTTGCGACAAGCTTTTATAGTATAAATATAAATTGTGTCAAATGTGAGATAATTTTATGACGTTATAATTAAGTAAATTGTATATTTTTCTTTATAACGCATTTTAAAAAGCTTGTTTTAAAAGGGATTTTTTACCTATTTTATTTAAATTTTTCTAAAATTATTCTCGGAAAGCCCTTTAACTTGATACCATATTGTGGGAATGCATTAAAAATATTGATCCCCATTTTAAATATGACGCATGTTAGATTTAGAATGACGTCACACAGTAACCATGCACAATTATCCAAACTGACGTGTACCTATGCAAAATTTCAGCGCAGTCGGTAAAAAGAATTTTTCAAAATTGAATTTTCAAATTTTAGAAGTCCACCGTATTAGATTAAGAAAGACGTCATATTTTTTTGAGTTACTCTCAGCAAGCCTTTAATTTGATACCCATATT
>PQWD01002589.1:0-39883 GCA_019425675.1 Leucinodes orbonalis
TCAATTACAATCAGGTGAACGTCCTTACCGTCCTGTACACTTTGTAACATAAAATAATAATAATATTAATTTGCCAATCACAATGCATGATTACATACCTATCGTAAGACTAGGCATCGTCAATTGTGAAAATGGTAGATTTGTCAGTATCTATGTAATTTTTGAGCTCAAATATTATTTGATGGTAATTTTATCTCAATGATATATAAAATTAACTAAAATTTAACGCCCAAAACATATCCTATTTTAAGTGAAAATGGGTTACTTACATCTTCATAGATTCTCTTTTACTAGGAGACATATTCAGCACACCGTCAGTAGCAGAATCCATGATATATATTATGACTGCAGCAATCAATGAAACTGTAATAAAAGATAAGTATGTGTCCAAGGTTACAATAATATAGTTTCTTATAAACTTTACATTAATTTCAAACCCACTATCCACTCCCGAAAGAAAACCTTCAACTGTAGGCAAATCATAACTAGGATTTTACAGCATAATCTGCTGAATTCATACAGTGTTTGTAAGACTCAGTCATGGTTTGCTTTGGAATGAATACATAATTTTAATAAAAAAAAGTAATTTAGGTATTTGCAAGAATAAAGGTAGGTTAAAATATTGACTTTGATGTTGGTTTAAATAAAAAAATCATCATAAGAAGTTTTAACATTAAGTACCTAGCCGAAAAGCCTACGCCGATGATATATGAGGTACAACAGGCTGTGCTCGTTATTCAGGAGGATGCATCACAACCATTACGTTTAACAAGTATTAAGGTTGAATCAGGACCAAATGCAACAAAGTATATAAAAATAGTACCGACTTCTCTAGGGTACTTTCCTAGAGAGACCGAAACATTCCGTCTGGTTAGCAAGTTTACAAATTAAAGTACGTAACCAGATTGACATCGGTCCATCCGGTTACGGGTTGCAACCTGGTAGCGCATAGCCGATGGACGCTACGGACCCGTTCGCGTGGAAGTCTTCGAGGGAGGCCTCTGTTCAGAAGTGGACATATTATACTGTACCTAATGATGATGAGCAAAATTGTTAGACCATACTGTATATATATCTAAAGAAAGATACATATTACCATGTATACTCACCAAATAGGCAGCCTAAGAAAAACATTTCCAGCATCAAGTAACCATATTTGTCAACTATCATGCCAGCGAAAATTATAACTGTAGCTAAGCCTAAATTCTGAACGGCTTGACAACTGGAAAAAATAGTTAATTGGATAACTCATACATTATTAACTCAGCTTCTGAAATGGTGTATATTAAGTAGGTAGGCGATCAATGTAATAATAAAGTAGACAGTCACTTACATTCCATACGCTGTTCCAAGTTGGTTTTCAGCTACAATCATAGCCACCAAAGGCCATAAACCACTGGCCAGTAATGAATAAGATATTCCTAACACGATCTGAAAAATGAGAAATATTGTTAAAAGTTTGGTTGATACAAATACAAATACAAAATACAAATATTTATTGTGCATAATAATGTTACAATTTGTACATACCAAAACCATATAACCTAGACAGTTACAGTTTATTTCTTAAATTGAGCTAGGCATAACTAGTAATACATCAATCATTTTATTTTGTAGGTAGGTACAGAAAACACAATCCTTTACCTTCCGTACTAGTACAAGACTGTGTTACGGCAAAGTAGTGATAGTCTTCCTAAACATAAGGTTCGTTTTAAACGAGTGCATTTAAGTTTAGCGCGTCTAACAAAAATATAACTTCGGATGAAACAGCTTCGAGTTTGGTAAACAATTTTGTACAGTATATGCAAAGTATGTAGATAAAATAAAATAACGAAAATAAAACTAACTTAACTAACTAAAATGAGCCAATCTTTTTCTGCGCCAATGAGAGTAGGATTATTTAAAATATATATATATACACCTATACACAGCATTACATATACATACATATTATATAATACTATGTATAAATATATATTATACACATATTAAATTTATGAATTACCACATAATTATATTTATACATACATATACTGATACACACATATACATATGCACACATAGGTCCATGCGGATGCTTAAATGTGTTGTAATAAGAATTCTTACTGTTTGTTTACACAATATTTGGTATGATTTTTATACTTATGTATGATATTTATCATTTATTGTACCTATATGTGTCATAAGCATGATTGATATGATGGTTAACTAGAAATTGTGTTCCTAAATACATAAAATAATATTCATAGATATGAAATTTTATACATCATAACTTATAAGTAAAATTACATAAATTATCCATATATTTGAAATAGATTTTCAGTCCTGTCATAGTCATAGTCCTTAAATAATCACAAAGGGATCTCTTACATAGGGTTTTGATTTATTTTGTAATGTGACTTCTTTGCTGATACGATTATATAAAAATGGTCCTAGAAAAAAGAAAAACTATGAGCGAAACTTGTTTTACATAGGGGTACCTTAAAAACGATATAAGGCCTCCTATCCGATTCATGATTTTTCTCTAAAGAATGCTGTTTTAGAATTACTCTTTAATGTATAATTGTCGAACAGAGAGAACCTGGAACTCTTTGTATAGCTCTACTGTGGGTACCTAACGTGCTTATATAGCATTACTTTTAAGATGGCTCTCTGAGCTCTTTCTAATTTTAGTAGTGTTGTCTTATGTGTACCACCCCACGCTGTTATGCCATAAGAAAGTAGTGATTGGCATAGACTATAGTACACAATTTTGTTACGTTATCATTCTCTAGGTGTCTTATCTTTTTAAAAACTGGTATTAATTTACGCACACGACCCTTTAGATTATCCACGTGCTGCTTCCAGTTCAGATTTTTGGTCAACAAGTGATTATTGATGAGAAGACATTAATTGTACTTAACAAATAATAAAGTCCTAAAGAGAGCGTCGGTGTCCCAATGGTGTGGACTGTTGCTTACGATCGGAGGCGCAGGTTCAAAATCCCGCCACTACTAATGTCTTTTCGCAATTATATGTAGGTTATCCGACGTGAGAAATGAGAGTGAGAAAACCAGCGACGCCAGCGAAGAGATTGAAATCTTGAAGGTTGTGCGTGGAGAGTTTTCGCACGTCGTTTCGATATATGGATTCATATTAATTCAAAATCCAGTAGTACCACATTTTTTGAAATTGATAACCAAGCAAATCTCTTTCCTGTGTGTCATTATCATGTAACCTTTGATCGTAAATTTTTATGTCACACAATTTTCAAGTTAAAATTACTAACTAGAACTACACAAAATTGTTTGTAAGTTTTAGGCTGTTTGTTATTCTACGTTACTAAATATCTTCTACCTAAGTTTTATCAAAGTCCGTTCTATAGTTGTCTAGCATTAAAGTGTATCATAATAGTTTTTATGTTAGGTACATAAATGTATGTATAATAGGATATATATATTGTACAATCGCTTAAATTGCTCATTCAACTGTTACCCAGTGTCGAAAATGACACCCTCTCGATAAAGGATTATTTTGTTTTGCAATAACGTAAACTACGAATACAGTACAAGCGTCGGAAAGTAGCGTCATGAGCACACTAAGAACAAAATTGAGTCAATCAAAATTTCGGTGTATTTTTTTATTAAATTATAGAAGTAAAAATTAAACCACTCGCCTCTGGGCCTAAGCTCTACTAATTACACAGTTTGAATTATTATTTTTATCTAAAATCAAGCTTTATTGCAATACCTGTTTTTTTTTCATAAGAATCGCGGCCTTAAATATTTTTTCCTGACAAACGTGGAGGATGGTTGAGGCATGTGGAGGCTCAGGATGCCTATGTTACGTGACCCAAAATGTTGATAATTTCATTTAAAAAAATATAAATTTAATAAAAGTACTAACTTACCACACCAATGTATGGGTTGAAGAATGTAAAAGCGAGCATGCAATGAGCTCCTATAGTCGTCACTATACTAACAATAACCCACGTTACGTTTCGCCCAGTTTTGTCAATGAGAATACCGAAAAAGGGGCTTAAAGCAGCTGACAGCAAATACACCATGGAATTAACATTGTTAGCATCTTGTGGGATAAAGTCAAATTTCCTTTCAAAGAACAATCTGAAAAAAAAAACATAATAAAAGTATTTACGTGTCTACATAAGTAATCTAAATGTGTACAAACTTCAATAGCACTTACTTTCCCAGAGCAATGAACGGGAAAATGGCAAGATAATAGGCGACGCAAATAACGGAAACAAGCCAAAAAATTGACTTGAAATGCAGTACATCTTTTAGGTGGAATGGTTCCTCATTTGCAGATTCTTCTGTGCGATTTAAAATCTTTTCAGCCCTGTAGTCCATCCAACCCAAGAGTAGTCCGCATATTAACGAAATAAGACAGGTGAGTGAAGCTGTAAAACAATAATTTCAGAATAAATATGATAATACGAGCGGGTGCGGTCTAGTTGACACTATTTCGACTTTGAAAGTCAAACAACAGTGGTCTATGGAATGCATGTACCTAAAGCAACGACTGTAGTGTCGTTGACCTAAAGCTACCGACATTTCTTACCTACAATAGTCCTACATATTATCTCAGGACGGTACCTAGTCGTTAATAACTGCCAATTTGCATAAGGCAGAACCGGATTTACCTAAGGGCTGCTTAGGCTGCAGCCCAGGGCCCCGAGGTTACAAGGGGCCCCTAGACCCTGCTATACACAATAGGTGGATTCTGTTTCTCTCTCACCCAAAGGTCACACAGCAATAAGTTCGCCTTTTGTACAACAATTACAATTATTTTTTATGGAAACTTGGGTACCTATATTTAAGTAATATTTATGTTTTATGTGCAGTAAAGATTTATATTATAATATATACTTACAGAAAAAAAAAATTATATTAAGGATATATTACTTAGATAAGATAGGCCCCTAAGTGGTGTCAGCCCCGGGCCCTATAAATTCACGATCCGCCCTTGGCATAAGGCATAGCTGGGGAACTGCTATGCTATGTCTGTGCTATGCAGTAGGACGTTACAGAATACAGACTGGATTGTAGTACCCTAAATCAACTAATTTCATCGGCAATCAGTTATGTACCTCCATATTTGTATTCCATAAAGTGAACTTCACTATGCGGACTTCCTACGGAATTCGAACCCACGATCTCCTGATATAAACTTAACTCGCAGCACACTAGTCTACGGAAGTCGTTCGTATTGTGTATGTAGGGTTGCCATCCGTACTTAATATTAAAGTATTTTACACTTTGACAAACAATAGATTTTCTATTGTGTCTGAAATTCTGGTAAATAATTGCATAAGTAATGTACTCTGATAAGAACAAAAACGTCCGCGAAAATACTTTATGTTACATAATAATTTGATTTATATTGAAGTCAACAGTTTTTTTTAATTATACGAAATTTATCGATGAATATTTAGTATATATTTATATACTGTGTACCTTATTCTTGCCCTATGAAGTGAGCGCCAAATCATCAGCGTACAAGAATCGGCTATTGCCGAATGGTGAGGTTGTTGTATAAATGTTGAATAGAATAGGGGCCAAGATACTACCTTGTGGGAGATTGTTCTGAGTATGGGAGTTCATAAATACCCGAAAGCAAGAGTTTCTCAACAACTCCGAAAAATGTGTCTATGGGTGCTGCTCCTCCGTACAACGTATCTAAACTTTTTTAAATCATTATTCTTCCCTATAATATACAATGTACTTTAAGTGCCGAGGCTGCGTAAGTCATCGGCGACGTGGGTCAAGACTCGCAAAATATATCTTGCCTACATCAAATTTAGGCCTTGCACCACCACTGATTAAATGCAAAAAAAATAAAAAGGTGGCAACCTATGTGTATGTATGTTTGCATCTGTCGCAATTATCGGCCATCGGATGGGTAACGTTAAAATAATATCTTGGGTCCTCCAATGGTATCCGCTATCACATGCGATATGACCCAACCTTTGTATAGGACCGCTACATCCAACCCGCATTACGTGGAGGTTGTGGCAAACGCCTTTACTGTCGGACGCCCTCAGTCTGGACTGAGCCAGTGGACTTTTTTTTTTCGAACTGACTACTGCTGTTGGCCGCAGATGGCCTTTACAGCTTCACCGGGCAAGTGGCGAGCGCAGAGGGCTCTCAGCCTTAAAATTTACACAACGAGCCTAAGGGCGTCCCCGAACGGGACTCGAACCTTGGGCGTTGCGGGGGGGGCTTGGTAGCCTAACATATGTTTGGGGAGAAAAGCGGCCCGGCACATGCCGGTTACGCGAATAGGGACTGTGCGAACCTACAGGGACACGCGACGATGGCCCCCGCCGGCGGGGGCGGAATCTCGGTTGTCGGTTTGTGGAGTGTAATTTTAGTGATTTAGCTATTTCGGCCGCCGATGCGGCGGCGACGCGGCGACCGTGGTGGGATCGTCCGGATCGTCTAGCACGTCCCGTGGACTCCGACGTTTACGCGCGCGAGTTGAAATATTATTATTATTAGCTGCTGTTGTAGAATAATCAGCAGAGGAGACAATGAGCGGGTTTGAATGCGCTATTGCCGAGTCGAAGAAGCGTTTGGACGCCAACTTTAGGTACTGCGAAATCGTAGGCAGCCCTAAGTCTAAATGAAGGTTCAAGTTGCGTATGAACCACGGCGCTCCCGTGGCCCTACGCATGAACTTGTTCTGAATGACTTGTAGCCTATGGACGTGTTTGGACGCAGCGTGTGCGAAAACCACACCGGCATACGTCATTATGGGCCTGATGCACGCAGTGTAGATTCTCACCTTATTACTAAGGGATAATTTACTACGCGTGTTTAGTAGGCAATGGAGGCGCCCGAGTGCGAATGCAGCCCGGTTGCGCACTGTTCTGATGTGCGGCCCAAAGGTTAGACCACTATCGAGAGTGACGCCTAGGTATCGGGTGTTCTTTTCCCACGGAATAGAACGCCCGAATAGCGTTACCTGACGTGGGAGGGATCGACCGGACGGCGCGCCTTTCTTCCGAAAGAGGACCGCCGCGCTCTTGTCCGGATTGACCTCGACCCTCCATTTCCTAAACCAATCACCTAGCGTGTTGGCCGACTTTTGGAGGGTCCTTACTATGGGGCCCGCGCGCCTTGACGAACAGTAAATGGCTGTATCGTCGGCAAACAACGCGATGTTCGTCCTGAGCGGGGAGGGACGGAACTCCGGGAGGTCGCTAGTGTATAGCGTAAATAGGAGTGGGGATAACACCGAGCCCTGCGGTACGCCTGCCCGCAGGGGGTGGGGAGGGGATAGAGTGCCCTCCATACGATATCGGAACGTGCGATTTGATAGAAATTCGCGCACTATGCGTACTAGACGGTCGGGGCCAGTGGACTGTCAAATATATAAATACTATTAAAGTAAAATTGTATTATTACCTATGAACAAAGTAGCCCCAAGTCGTTCATAGCTACTAAAATAATTTGACACCAACTGTAGACTGGCTCCATTACCCAAAAGTTAACAGTACTTCCAAATCGGGAAAATGATAATTGTAATCCAAAAACCATGTTGAGTTCTTTCCCTTTAAACCACAATACTACATAGTTGTTTACAGCCACTTGTAATGACTCTCCCCCAATTCTAGAAAAATACACATAAATATTATAACCACATAAATAATAAGAAATCATCTTACTACATCAAAGCACTATTCTACAATCTTATCTCACCCAAATATAAATCGTCCAAGTATCATCAGCCAAAAGGCATTGATATAAGCCCCAAGTGCAAATACTACAGCTCCTATAAACACAATGGTCATGTATATCACAGTCCCCAACCTGACTCCAAAGTATCTGCAAATAGGTAAATATTTAATTAAGCATATATCTTATGTCTCTCTTCATGGACAATCATAGTATATTTTGTAATACATTCATATTAAATTGGGATTTACATTGAAAAGGGCAAGTAGATCAATAGTCACCCAACTTTGACCGAAGGTTAAAAACTACACTGTGATCCCACCATGAGTTTTATTTTCTTTGTCAGTGGATATATTATTATTTTACTAGCTGTGCCCGCGGCTCCGCTCACGTTAAATTCCAGGTAACACGGTTCTCATTTCCTGGTTTTGAATACAGGATATTGTTACGATATTGTAGAACATATTTAATGTCTTTTAATTGATTTTTAGCTTTTTATCTAGAAAACTGCGTTAAGTACCATTTAAAATTTCATTTTCTCCTTGAAGAAACCCTTCCGATTCCGATCCAGGGGCCGATTTCCGAAAAAATTATGCAAGATTTTTTGGAAGTGACAATAAGTCTGCATACCAATTTTTTGCTTTTTTCCTCAAAAATTGCAATACAAATTTTCATACCCCATTAAAGGGAAGTGGGGAGAAATATTAGACTAAAGTATATCACTTTCCATCTCCTTTTTACCACCACCATTTCAAAAAACCATGTTTATCCGTCTTTTCGTTATGTTGGGAAAAACATACAAAGAGACACTTTTACATTTTAAATATTAGTATGGATTACATCTAGTGAATTGATAGCTGAATTTCGTAACTTAACTTTTACATTAAAAATAGCAATGCCAAAATTCCTAATAACCTAAATAATATATTATGAATGATACCAATAATATAAAACCTCCCCAGACCATAAATCAAATAAATTAAAATGATAATCAACCTTATACACAAGCCTCATTAGCAGATAATTATTATGTAACACTATTTATTTGTTTGAAACATAGTGTGTTGATAAATTACTTGAATGTAACTGGGTCAAATGAATGCATCTAAGTAGTAATAACAATTATGTCACATAATCATTAAGTTTAAATTACATGTTATTATATTTATTCCTAAATGGGATGTGACTTTAGTATTAAATTTCTATTGTAAACATTTGAAACCTATTATCAAGAGTTGGTGAATCAACTTCCCTATTATAAGTTCATTGTAGGTACCAAGAATTCATCCTCAATCTACATAAATCATGCAATAATAAAACATATATGAATAGAATTGAAGAATAATTTCACCATATATTCACTACTGACAGTGTATTCACTATTTAGTAAACAATACTTTTAATATGAACTTCCAGATCTTACACTGATATACTTCTACTACTGGTGGGACATCACCTAAAGCAGTAATGAGGTACTTTATTTTGAAATTATATGTTTTAAAGCATTCTAGGACTAATAGGACCTTTATTGATATCATGTCTACAAAGATGCCAAATCCTAGATAGATTTACAGTTTAGCTGTATAGCCAGGCATAAAAACTCACAACAATAGATTTTCTATTATTTTTCCCACATAATTAATTTTTGTAAATACATACACACCATACATACAAACACACTAATACAAACAGACATGTTGGTACTGCCCGGGAATTTAACCCTGAACCTTTGGTGTAGTAGCTGATGTCTTAACCATTACAACACATGGGTCATCAAAATTTAATTGATATTGAGAACCAACCAGTATTTCTATTTCAAATAAATCTTAATTTTATACACTAATATTAGAACAGTTTGTGTCTATTAACTAAAATATAAACATATTCTGTACACTTTATCAAGTAACATACCTATCAATGAGATAACCACCAATGAAACATAATATTACATTTGGCCATGAGTAAATGGAGTACAACAATGCAAACTGGGATGTGTTTAAATGTGAGTCATCTTTGAAATTGTCTGCTAAAGCACCTGGTGTATCATAACAAAAGTAAGAACCTGAAAAACATACAGAGGTGACAGTTGGTACACTTAAATATTAAAGACCAATATACTAAGCAAGATTAAAGATTCTTTAAACAAAAACTTGTGTATAAAATAATTTACATACCAAAACAGAGGAAGCACATCAATAGTAATGCTATAAATCTGTGAACTTTATTTGCAGGGTGACACCATGATGTAGGAGGTAAGGACACAGATTCGCTGCCACCACTTGATTCTGGGTTATCCATTTTTCTAGAAAATGAGTTATTAGACATTAAAATCATCTAATAACATTTATCGTTTTAAGGCTTTCTACAAAAAAGGTCCTCAACACTTTTGTTCACAAACAAATCAGTAAACACTGAAAGATAATTTAAGACTTACTTGATCGTTTAACAGTAGTTTGAAGATACATAAAATTATGATGAAAAATTTCCAACAAGTTGAACCTTGTGAACACAATCACAGTCCGTGCAAATATTAAGGACGTGCGTATTTGTTTGTTGTTTAGAAACAAAAACAACACTAAGGCAAAGCAATCATAAAACAATAATGTTGGTTTCAGTGTTGCCACCTTAGTTTTAGAAATGGGGCTATAATAAGGGGAAGTCAAAAAGGGATCGGGTTAGATGGAGGTTCAGTAGGTAACCAACAAAAAAATGTCTGTACCAAAACGTTGAAATGAATATAGAGCAACGATAAAAAGACGGGTTCTGACCGAGAAACAGCGAGAAGTAGTTGGTATCATGGCGAAAACTTCACGATTTGGTTATATTTTTAAGACCATGAAAAAGGGCAAGATAGCCCTTTATTGGGATAGATATTCTCTTCGGGCTAAATTGTTTAATAAGGAGTTCACCTGTAATAAAAAGTGCTAGATCTAGCTTCAAGAGGGTTAAGGTGGCAACACTGCTTGAGTTTTGTGGTCAACGAAAAAAATGTGAAATGTCAAGCTGACGCACTCAAATTTTTTATTCGTTCAATTTAGAACAGGCTAAAGTCATAAAACGTGCTGCTTCACCATTAGTAAGTATTTTATTGTATAAAATTGATAATGAAATTAGTGATCAATATGATGATGTAAGTGATAATCATGATCATGATGCATGGTAGATAAATTCCCTCTTACCCCCATAAGTTTCAGTAACTATCAATAGGCCTCTCTATATTATGAATAGATTTGACAATAGTCAAAGGCAATAGTATGGATAGTCAAAAAAGCTTCCTATTACAAATAGTGTCGAAAAATGCTTCTGTACCGTTCTGTATCATAAATTTATATGTCTACGCAATACGTCGATATATTGCTATTTTCCTTATGTATTCGTATCGTCAGCATAAAGAAGTTAGGAAGTGCATTTAAGTGATTTACCTATGTCATTTATGTACAGGGAAAACAATACAGGGCCTAAATGCGATCCTTGAGGTACGCCAGAAGGAACGCAGAGGAAACGAAACGATTACTTATGTATGAGTCTATCCATCTGAGAAGACTACCATGTACAACCATCCTATAAAGCTTATCAATAAGCAAATCATGTTTTATTTTATCAAAAGTCTTAGAAAAGTCAGTATAAACGGTGTCTACTTGTATACCAGAATTCATTGCTAACATATTATGTTCCACAGTCTTCTTCTGGATCCTCTCATCGCTATCCAGCTTGGTTTAATAAAGATATCGTTCGTATTTTAAATGAAAAAAGTATAGGAAACGGTTCTCTAAATACAATAATCCTCTAGATAGATCGTATTATGTTCAAACTCCTAAAGGAAAGAGCTACTGTTATGATAAAAAACAACTACAATAATTACATATCTGCCTTATAATTAAAATTAAAAAGTAATCCAAAAGTTTTTTGGTCTTTTATTAAACAGAAAAATAAAAAGACCCATGGATATCCGTGTAGTATGTTTTACAAAACATCTTCTTCAAATAGTATTGCATGTATGTGCAGACTATTTGCCGAGCATTTCTCTTTCTCTTATCGTTCTAATGATGCATTTCAACAGCGAAATACATTAACATCGGTTACACTTACCACATCAATTTACCTTAATAATGTAGTCCTTTCTACTGATGAAGTAAAACATGCCCTTAAACACCTCGACAAAAAGAAGGGTGCGGATTCTGACGAATTACCAGCATTTTTTGTTATAAAATGTGCGGATGCACTGGCATTGCCTCTTTCTATAATATTTAACAAATCTCTCAGTTCTGGAATTTTTTCTGTAATCTGGAAGGAGGCACGTATTGTTCCGGTACATAAAAATGGGGACAAATCCAACGTTGAAAATTACCGCCCAATCTCATTTCTTCCCGTCTTAGCTAAAGTATTTGAGTCTTTAGTGTATCCTAGAATTTATTGGCAAGTAAAGCACCTCATCACACCTCAACAACATGGTTTCATTAAGGGTCGTTCTACTGAAACTAACCTTGTTAGTTTGTTGTCAAACGCAGTAGACTCGGGGGGCTCCGCTGACGTCGTATACACCGATTTCAGCAAAGCCTTTGATTTGATTAATATTAATATCCTGTCGGAAAAGCTATCGTTGTTTGGAATAGCGGAGACTTACTAATATGGTGCATGACTAACTTAAGTGATTGAAGTGCTAAAGTAGTCATTAATGGGTATGAATCAAAAGTGTATATGACGTCATCAGGAATTCCTCAGGGCTCACATCTTGGACCCCTGTTCTTTAATTTATTTATCAATGGCATTTTTACTTGTTTTTAACATTCCCAGTGTTATATGTACGCTGATGATCTTAAAATTGTTAAACATATTTCATGTAGTCGCGATGTTCAGTTTCTTCGGGAAGATCTTGATAGATTCGCCCTGTGGTATAACCGTAATCAAGTAAATTAAATTAAGATAAATGTTTATTCGTCCATTTTTTCAGAAAGAAAAGACCCCATTACTCATCTTATACATTATGTGAGCATGTTCTAGGGGACGTTGATATTATTCGAGACCTGGGCGTCATGGTTGACAACAGACTGAGTTTTACTTCTCACATAGAGAGTATTGTTTCTAAAAGTTTTAGGCTACTCGGATTTGTTTTGCGCAATTGTATATATGTATGTATTCATGTGTGTCAAATACTGTAATTGAATTTACTAAGTGTATGTTCTTGTTGGTTGTCCAATAAATAAATAAATAAATGATGATGATGATAAGATTATTTATTTTCGAGAGATCGATTTATGACGTCTGTTAGCCGGTAAAACTAATCCAACGTGCAATGTTTTTCTCGAAAGCCAAATTCCAATACATAGGTATTGGAATTACCGCTGATAAATACGAGCGCATTCTTATTAGCAATATTTTTTTCATCTATTTACCCAGAACCGGTAGGCTGTATGAGCTAACTTCGTTGAGTGGTTTTCCTGTTTTAAATATCATAATGATCTGAGCGATTTTCCATTCCATTCTGCCGGGAAGAATGCAAGTCTAACACAAGCACTAAAGATGGCACTAAATTTTAAGATTGCATGTTTTGTAAGTATTCAGCTTCAGCTGTGTTGTCAAACCATAACCAAGAGATTTTCTGTCTTTTAGTGTATTTATGACTGACCATTCTTCTTTAGGGCTTGTACTTATAAATAGTAGTGTCATTTGCAAAGGTGATTTATGGTGTTCTTGGACTTCCTTTTTATGTTCTGCATATACCATAGGGTGATTTTGGAATATAAGTTTTGTTATGTTTATCGGTTATTTAGTATCCATATTACATGCTAAATGCTTAGTTGGGCGCTGTGGGAGTGTCTGAGGAAATTATTTTTTATTTTTTTTATACGACGGTAATACTAAGAACTTATCGGTCCACCGTTTTTGTGTTTTTAAAATAACGTATGTTTTTTTATGTTATAAGTGTACAGGACGGTCTGGACGCTCACCTGATGGTAAGTGATACGCCAGATGTTGATTAAATGCACTTCGTAGAAAGCTAAGGAAATGGATTTTCTTACGGTAAATACTGTTTTAAGCTCAAAGCTCAATAACCAGGCTAATGGTCAAATCGATAAGTCACGTTTATTGTATCGACAGAGTAGTAGGTCTTTTGATTAAATATGTTGTTATTTTAATTCTATTCGTTAAATAGTTTACTATTAAACGAATTAAAAATAGGTTTTTAAAACTAAGTTTCCGAGCGTCGGTGGCTCAATGGTGTGGATTGTTGCCCTCTTACCGGGAGGGCTGAGGTTCAAATCCCGCCACGAACCAATGTAGTTTTCGAATTTTGGAAAATATATGTAGGTACATACGTTATCCGACGTTCTTACGCTCTATGCTCTTACTTAAGGAAAACATCGTGAGAATGCTCCAGCGTAGACGACTAAGGCCTAATCAGTCAGTAATCACCCTATACGGGTAGGCTCGTGCCCCTCGGTGTGGACGTTTAATGAGCTGATGATGATGATGAAGTTTTTATTATTCATACTTTTACGGCTTAAACTTGGTGTTGATTAGTTGTTTCATGAACAGATTCTGGCGACTTAAAAACCTACACTGGTAAAGTATAACGAGTTGAGTCAAATTTGATGGACTTCCATTAGGTAACATCTGGTTCAGCAGTGGACTCTACGGCGTAGGCCGTAGCGTATTTAACACTCTTGATTTATATCGATATAAGTGACCTTGTTTACTGATTTCAGCGAATTTGATAATCTATACTAATATATAAAGCTGAAGAGTTTGTTTGTTTGTTTGAACGCGCTAATCTCAGAAACTACTGGTTCGATTTGAAAAATTATTTCAGTGTTAGATAGCTTATTTATCGAGGAAGGCTATAGGCTATATATCATCACGCTACGAGTAAAAGAAGCGAAGCAGCAATGAAGAATGTTTCAAAATCGGGGGTATTTTTTCATACTTGGAGCTTCCGCTGCGTACGCTGAGTAAACGGTTAAAGTTTCACAAAAGTCATGTATGAGAGTATTGTTCTCCTTTTAAAGGTCTACAAAAAAGTCCGCGACAGCATATGTCTATCTTTAAAGGTTAGCTCACTATAACATATTTTTTGCTAAAAAAAATCTGAAATTGACCCCGAAACCTTTAAAGTTGGAGGGAGGGGAAATCCTATGTATATTGATAAATGAAAGTACCGTGTTATCCCGAATTTAATGCGAGCGAAGCCGCGGGCAAAAGCTAGTTTATTATAAAGACAAAGTGGTTTTTCGTTTTACCAAAAAGACAAAATTTAATTTAGTAATAGCCGTAAGTTAAGAAAAAAATTTTACTGTAAAGAATCTGGGGGCACGGCAGTGCCCCCGCCAAGTCGAGCGCGAAGCAAACACTGCCGTACCATCCTTTACAGGATCCATTTCGCCGCATTTTCAGGCCCCGATTTGAGAACCTTTGGATAATACCAGAGCGCTGAAATTTTCGTCATCTAGTAAGATATAATAACTTACTTTAAATCCAAAATTTCAAGTCTGTAGGTCATTTAGTTCCGACGTTAAGCGAAAGCAAAGTTTCGCATTTTCGACAGACACTCACTCACTCATGATCATCAAAATAGAACTAGTACTTCCCATTAACTCAGAAAGCTGAAATTCGGTACAGAGTTAGGGTTTAATGGCTACATAAAGGGAAAACTATGAAAACTTCGAAAATCGAAGATCTGGAGTACCTGGTGACCCTGCTTAGATAACAAAATCATCAAAATAGAACTAGTACTTCCCATTAACTCACAGAGCTGAAATTTGGTACAGAGTCAGGGTTTAATGGTTACATAAAGGGAAAGCTGAAATAACTTGGATAATCGAAGAACTGGAGTACCTGGTGACCCTGCTTAGATAACAAAAGAGCCCAGCCAAACTATAATTGATTGACATACCGCCTTTAAACAATATATATTTAACATGGTGGGCCGCTTCATCCGATGTCAAAAATCGGGGGGCACGGCAGTGCCCCCGCCAAGTCGAGCGCGCTAGACTAATACAAACAGACATGTTGGTGCACACAAATATTTGTAGGTACTGCCCGGGGATCGAACCCGGAACCCTTGGTGTAGTAGCCGACGTTTCAACCATTACACCCAATGGGTCGTCTAATATTCCTTTCAAGTATCTACAAAAAGAAGTAAAGAACACATCACACCAAAACATTCTGTAAAAATCCTAGCCAAGTCTCGATGGAGCTGCTTCATTATCTCTAAAAAGTAATGATATCAAGACAAAGACGTGCCAAGTCTAAGGTTCCTACTGCATTAATTAATTATTATGGTTTAATGTTGTGTGACTTGGCCGTTGAACATTCTTTATACGTTAGTGGCTTTATCAAGCCTACAATCGATGGGCTATTGAATCACCGTTTTCCAAGTGGCAAATTTGTACCGTCAATGGTAGCGGTTCTGGCGACAGATTGGTGCAATGGTGTCATGAAGCACCTAGTTTTGTATCCTTGTGTACTCTTCAATGGCAAGTCACACATCAACCATAATAATTAATTAATTGCAGTAAGGAACCTTAGACTTGGCACGTCTTTGTCTTGTTTTTTTTTGAGATTGCAGCTCCATCGAGACTTGGCTAGATTTTTTACAGGTTTTTGGTGGTAGTATTGTCTGGCATAATTGAGCTTTTGATTAGGTAAGTGTAGGCAGTGATTGTAGGCATTCACTCATACACGGCAACAAAACTAAGAAATCAATCAGCCTACTAACGCAAGTAACTATCCAAGGTCACGTTAAACAAATTGAGTTATGCAGGTACATACTTAAGTGCAGCAAGTGTATGCTAGGTTCCTAATGAGATTTTTATAAATTCCTTAAAAAAAGATGCGTAGAATATTGAATTTTTGATGAATGAAATCGTGGTTAAGTTCAATAAATCTGTATGTGATTAGGAAGTGGTATTGTTTGTTGTGGCTGGTGTGGAGGGTCGAGGGGTGCGCGCGCGGTCGGTCCGGCGGGGCGGGGCGGCCGGGCCGGCGCAGTGCTGCCCGCGCAGGACCGGAGCGGTGTTCACTCGGCGGCGCGCCACGGCGCGACATGCCCAGCTGATGTTTATTTATACCGCGAGCTCGGTGGAGGGTGCGCGCGGGAGGCCCTCCCCTCCGCGGCACCACGGTTTCGCGTGATGCAGCCGAGCGAACTTGCCGACACCGCGCACGCCACTAGCGGAAACCCCCCGCAGCGTGGGCTTAACGGTGGCCGTTGACTTTGACGATGGTGGTACATATTGTGGCGGCTGGGAGGACGGCAAAGCCCACGGCCACGGTGTCTGCACTGGACCCAAGGGGCAAGGTGCTTATGCCGGCCCTGGCACTTTGGCTTTGAAGTTTCCGGTGTCTACACCTGGCCCAGGTGAGATAGAGACTTCGCCCGGGCCTCGCACATGCCCGAGCGCAAATCCGCGTCCGAAGCCGCAAAATAGGCTGCTATTAATAATTGAGTTCGGTGTTTCGCTAGAAAACGTGTGTAACGGCGGTGAAAGTGCCTCATGGCCTAATCTCGGCAAAAATATTCATATCGATCTGTCTGATAAGGCCACGTGATAACAGTTACCGTATGTCCCCAGTCGTAAAATTGGTATGAATGGTCCTAATAATTTTAATGATGTAATGAGAAACTATTAGCACGGAACATGTTATATTGCGTCCAATTTCATGCACCAGTGTCTCGACGCTTGTTGACACAATGGTCAAGATCACTTCCATCTATCGTTATTGATGTTATTATATCAGTCACGCATATTATTGAACCTACGAAGGTTCAAATGTTTGAATTCAGTGTTCTTGAAATTGTTCAACAGTGATTAAGATCTGAATCTGTGAATCCAGATTTACTCTATCATTTAAACATTTAACGACTTCCAGAAAGCCTAGTTCTGATTAATGCATCGCAATAACAACTTTGTTCGTGTATGTTATTCATAAGCACCCTTCATCTAGATGCATACAACAAACATTGTGATGACATACAATATTATTTTAATAAAACATAATTTCGACCTGATATGTAATTGTTACATAGAATCTAGTATACACTGAAAAATAGTTACTAAAGTTTTGGACAAATTAAGTATTAGCATGGTTAGTATATTTTGCAAACTCTACCAATATTTATAGGAAACTAGGAACCTTATCCCGCTACTTCTTTACGTATCTGGAAAATATTGAAATAACATGCAGTTTTATTAAGTAAGTAACAAATGTTAATATTAACAAACTTTGTTATAACCCTTTAAAGGGGAAGAAATATAACATCATGTCAAAGCTATGTACAGACCTAAAAAAACTTCAATCGTAAAGCTCTATAAAGTTTTTCCCATTTTCAAATTGGTAACTAAAATTTTATCGCTTTAGGCATAAAACGAACTAAGTACGAGTTTTATTGCGTCCCGGTTTTTTATTAAAGGCTATATATAGTATATTCATATAGGCTAAGGCTTCAGAGGTTTTTGAACATAACCTAACAGAATAAGAAATATAACCGAATAAGGCTTCAGAGTTTTGAATATAACCTAACGGATGTCTATAGTATCTATAATAATATTNGCTAAGGAAATGGATTTTCTTACAGTAAATACTGTTTTAAGCTCAAAGCTCAATAACCAGGCTAATGGTCAAATCGATAAGTCACGTTTATTGTATCGACAGAGTAGTAGGTCTTTTGATTAAATATGTTGTTATTTTAATTCTATTCGTTAAATAGTTTACTATTAAACGAATTAAAAATAGGTTTTTAAAACTAAGTTTCCGAGCGTCGGTGGCTCAATGGTGTGGATTGTTGCCCTCTTACCGGGAGGGCTGAGGTTCAAATCCCGCCACGAACCAATGTAGTTTTCGAATTTTGGAAAATATATGTAGGTACATACGTTATCCGACGTTCTTACGCTCTATGCTCTTACTTAAGGAAAACATCGTGAGAATGCTCCAGCGTAGACGACTAAGGCCTAATCAGTCAGTAATCACCCTATACGGGTAGGCTCGTGCCCCTCGGTGTGGACGTTTAATGAGCTGATGATGATGATGAAGTTTTTATTCATACTTTTACGGCTTAAACTTGGTGTTGATTAGTTGTTTCATGAACAGATTCTGGCGACTTAAAAACCTACACTGGTAAAGTATAACGAGTTGAGTCAAATTTGATGGACTTCCATTAGGTAACATCTGGTTCAGCAGTGGACTCTACGGCGTAGGCCGTAGCGTATTTAACACTCTTGATTTATATCGATATAAGTGACCTTGTTTACTGATTTCAGCGAATTTGATAATCTATACTAATATATAAAGCTGAAGAGTTTGTTTGTTTGTTTGAACGCGCTAATCTCAGAAACTACTGGTTCGATTTGAAAAATTATTTCAGTGTTAGATAGCTTATTTATCGAGGAAGGCTATAGGCTATATATCATCACGCTACGAGTAATAGAAGCGAAGCAGCAATGAAGAATGTTTCAAAATCGGGGGTATTTTTTCATACTTGGAGCTTCCGCTGCGTACGCTGAGTAAACGGTTAAAGTTTCACAAAAGTCATGTAGAGAGTATTGTTCTCCTTTTAAAGGTCTACAAAAAAGTCCGCGACAGCATATCTTTAAAGGTTTGCTCACTATAACATATTTTTTGCTAAAAAAAATCTGAAATTGACCCGAAACCTTTAAAGTTGGAGGGAGGGGAAATCCTATGTATATTGATAAATGAAAGTACCGTGTTATCCCGAATTTAATGCGAGCGAAGCCGCGGGCAAAAGCTAGTTTATTATAAAGACAAAGTGGTTTTTCGTTTAACCAAAAGACAAAATTAAATTAAGTAATAGCCGTAGGTTAAGAAAAAAATTTTACTGTAAAGAATCTGGGGCACGGCAGTGCCCCGCCAAGTCGAGTGCGAAGCAAACACTGCCGTACCATCCTTTACAGGATCCATTTCGCCCATTTTCAGGCCCCGATTTGAGAACCTTTGGATAATACCAGAGCGCTGAAATTTTCGTCATCTAGTAAGATATAATAACTTACTTTAAATCCAAAATTTCAAGTCTGTAGGTCATTTAGTTCCGATGTTAAGCGAAAGCAAAGTTTCGCATTTTCGACAGACACTCACTCACTCATGATCATCAAAATAGAACTAGTACTTCCCATTAACTCAGAAAGCTGAAATTCGGTACAGAGTTAGGGTTTAATGGCTACATAAAGGGAAAACTATGAAAACTTCGAAAATCGAAGATCTGGAGTACCTGGTGACCCTGCTTAGATAACAAAATCATCAAAATAGAACTAGTACTTCCCATTAACTCACAGAGCTGAAATTTGGTACAGAGTCAGGGTTTAATGGTTACATAAAGGGAAAGCTATAATAACTTGGATAATCGAAGAACTGGAGTACCTGGTGACCCTGCTTAGATAACAAAAGAGCCCAGCCAAACTATAAAGATTGACATACCCGCTTTAAACAATATATATTTAACATGGTGGGCCGCTTCATCCGATGTCAAAAATCGGGGGGCACGGTAGTGCCCCCGCCAAGTCGAGCGCGCTAGACTAATACAAACAGACATGTTGGTGCACACAAATATTTGTAGGTACTGCCCGGGGATCGAACCCGGAACCCTTGGTGTAGTAGCCGACGTTTCAACCATTACACCCAATGGGTCGTCTAATATTCCTTTCAAGTTTCTACAAAAAGAAGTAAAATCCCACCAAAAACATTCTGTAAAAAATCTAGCCAAGTCTCGATGGAGCTGCTTGATTATCTCTAAAAAGTAATGAATCCAGACAAAGACGTGCCAAGTCTAAGGTTCCTTACTGCAATTAATTAATTATTATGGTTAATGTTGTGTGACTTGGCCGTTGAACATTCTTTATACGTTAGTGGCTTTATCAAGCCTACAATCGATGGGCTATTGAATCACCGTTTTCCAAGTGGCAAATTTGTACCGTCAATGGGTAGCGGTTCTGGCGACAGATTGGTGCAATGGTGTCATGAAGCACCTAGTTTGTATCCTTGTGTACTCTTCAATGGCCAAGTCACACAACATCAACCATAATAATTAATTAATTGCAGTAAGGAACCTTAGACTTGGCACGTCTTTGTCTTGATTTCATTACTTTTTAGAGATAATCAAGCAGCTCCATCGAGACTTGGCTAGATTTTTTACAGAATGTTTTTGGTGGTAGTATTGTCTGGCATAATTGAGCTTTTGATTAGGTAAGTGTAGGCAGTGATTGTAGGCACATTCACTCATACACGGCAACAAAACTAAGAAATCAATCAGCCTACTAACGCAAGTAACTATCCAAGGTCACGTTAAACAAATTGAGTTATGCAGGTACATACTTAAGTGCAGCAAGTGTATGCTAGGTTCCTAATGAGATTTTTATAAATTCCTTAAAAAAAGATGCGTAGAATATTGAATTTTTGATGAATGAAATCGTGGTTAAGTTCAATAAATCTGTATGTGATTAGGAAGTGGTATTGTTTGTTGTGGCTGGTGTGGAGGGTCGAGGGGTGCGCGCGCGGTCGGTCCGGCGGGGCGGGGCGGCCGGGCCGGCGCAGTGCTGCCCGCGCAGGACCGGAGCGGTGTTCACTCGGCGGCGCGCGCCACGGCGCGACATGCCCAGCTGATGTTTATTTATACCGCGAGCTCGGTGGAGGGTGCGCGCGGGAGGCCCTCCCCTCCGCGGCACCACGGTTTCGCGTGATGCAGCCGAGCGAACTTGCCGACACCGCGCACGCCACTAGCGGAAACCCCCCCGCAGCGTGGGCTTAACGGTGGCCGTTTCGACTTTGACGATGGTGGTACATATTGTGGCGGCTGGGAGGACGGCAAAGCCCACGGCCACGGTGTCTGCACTGGACCCAAGGGGCAAGGTGCTTATGCCGGCTCCTGGCACTTTGGCTTTGAAGTTTCCGGTGTCTACACCTGGCCCAGGTGAGATAGAGACTTCGCCCGGGCCTCGCACATGCCCGAGCGCAAATCCGCGTCCGAAGCCGCTCCAAAAATAGGCTGCTATTAATAATTGAGTTCGGTGTTTCGCTAGAAAACGTGTGTAACGGCGGTGAAAGTGCCTCATGGCCTAATCTCGGCAAAAATATTCATATCGATCTGTCTGATAAGGCCACGTGATAACAGTTACCGTATGTCCCCAGTCGTAAAATTGGTATGAATGGTCCTAATAATATTTAATGATGTAATGAGAAACTATTAGCACGGAACATGTTATATTGCGTCCAATTTCATGCACCAGTGTCTCGACGCTTGTTGACACAATGGTCAAGATCACTTCCATCTATCGTTATTGATGTTATTATATCAGTCACGCATATTATTGAACCTACGAAGGTTCAAATGTTTGAATTCAGTGTTCTTGAAATTGTTCAACAGTGATTAAGATCTGAATCTGTGAATCCAGATTTACTCTATCATTTAAACATTTAACGACTTCCAGAAAGCCTAGTTCTGATTAATGCAATCGCAATAACAACTTTGTTCGTGTATGTTATTCATAAGCACCCTTCATCTAGATGCATACAACAAACATTGTGATGACATACAATATTTTTTAATAAAACATAATTTTCGACCTGATATGTAATTGTTACATAGAATCTAGTATACACTCTGAAAAATAGTTACTAAAAGTTTTGGACAAATTAAGTATTAGCATGGTTAGTATATTTTGCAAACTCTACCAATATTTATAGGAAACTAGGAACCTTATCCCGCTACTTCTTTACGTATCTGGAAAATATTGAAATAACATGCAGTTTTATTAAGTAAGTAACAAATGTTAATATTAACAAACTTTGTTATAACCCTTTAAAGAGGAAGAAATATAACATCATGTCAAAGCTATGTACAGACCTAAAAAAACTTCAATCGTAAAGCTCTATAAAGTTTTTCCCATTTTCAAATTGGTAACTAAAATTTTTATCGCTTTAGGCATAAAACGAACTAAGTACGAGTTTTATTGCGTCCCGGTTTTTTTATTAAAGGCTATATATAGTATATTCATATAGGCTAAGGCTTCAGAGGTTTTTGAACATAACCTAACAGAATAAGAAATATAACCGAATAAGGCTTCAGAGGTTTTTGAAATAACCTAACAGGATGTCTATAGTATCTATAATAATAATTGTTTATGATAGATCTTGGAAGAGACCAAAAGGAGAAATTTTTATCATAAATATTATCACTACAAAAGGTTTGAAGAAAATGTATGTATTAGAAGTTATGAGTAAAATACCTTCTACAGCGTTCTGTTTACTCCGAGTCAACAGCAGCACACTTCAACAGGCAGCGCATATCTAATATTATTAACGTGTATTTATAATTTATTTCAATGACAGGATTGCAATTACAATCCTTTATTTGTGTCATGAAAATACCAGTACAAAGTTAAAACGTTACATTCAGTCACTTGGCCCTCAACATCTGACTGTCGTCAAATAATTCAGGAACTTACAAAACGAATGAAACTTTGGTTTCCTCTTGGTAGCTTATTATTAATATCATTTTATATTCTGATATACTTAATAGATTGATAGATTAAATGGTGTATGGCTCAGTCAGAATGCGATGCCGTGCCAGGCCTTCCGGTTATATCTCACAGAACCGCCTGCTCCGTCCAACCCACTTTCATCAGGTCATTGCTCCATCCCGACCGACATTCTTATTTCTGCCTGACCTCCATAATAAAACATTTCTTTAATCTTCGTATTGATAAATGAATTGGTTAATTATTTAAAAAGCCAAAATAACGTTTGAATAATGAGATTTAGTAACATAATTAATAACAGGCTAATTCAGTTTTATAACAGTAGCGTCATAATATATCGTGACTGTAAACACGAGTACCGCTTTTTAAATAATTATAATGGTATATTTATATTGAATTATATTATTACGAGTACATCCAATCACTACATTATATGCAACATAAAAAAAGTTTTCTCAGATTTTGAAAAATTCATGCCATTGAGCTTTTCTGTAAATCGCTTGGCATGAACAAATCTGCTATTGCATTAAATTACCTGGTTCAAAACGAAAATAAAATATTTTCATTGTTTTCATAACAATACAGACTCTTTCACCCTTCTGGAAAAACACAAACTTTATTTTGAAATCTTAAGAAAAACATGAAACTTAATTTGCAAACGCGAAATTTCCGGAGGCCATAAAAAAGTTATTCTTTTTGTTAGGCATGTTTCCCAATTTCGAAGCCTGGTGAACAGGCTGCTTTTTAGCGCGGGGCTAACAAAATATATCAATCTTAATTTAAGGTAAGTATGTAGTGTCAAGGAATAGTCTCATGCAGATCAGAATAGCTACTAAATAGGTATACCTGCACTTTTTTTTAATATAATAATAATAATTTATTCGTTGAATTCACAACATCACAACATGGGTTGGAAGGAAGTATTCACGTAGTTTATATATTAGAGAAAAAGTCGAACTTGCTGTTCAACATAGACGAAGCAAAGTGAATTTATGTGAATTTTACAAACAAAAACGAATTTACAAACGAATAGTTTACATAAGTTATAAGATGTGAAAAAAAGTATTTTACGTAAAGAATCTAAATAAACAGCACTATAATAAACACACCTCATCTCTGTTATAATAAATACACCTCATCGTACAGCGTAGGAATTGATTTCATGTAATTCAAATCATATTTTTATATAGCAAAAGCGTCAATCACTAGGTGTAATATTATATTGACGGTATACCCACAAAGTTCTTTACCTCCCGTGCTAGTCCGAGGACTGTGTGACGGCAAGGTAAGATTCTCGTCATAGTATAACCAACTGTATTACAATAAAACATGAGACATTTTAGCTTGAAATACAAAATCAATTTCACATTGAGCTTTTAAAAATGTTTTTAACTTTTTAGACAATAGGCCTATTCAATAGTTGCTGATATCCAGTGGCGAGTTAAGCGTAAACATGTAGTATATGCAAGGGAGTAAGATAAATCAATGCATTGGTTACCAGAAGTGTTTCTTGTAGATTATTAATACATAATTAGATCCAGAAATAATTATGCATGCAAACAGTTATCCTTGTACGCAATTATATTTAAACATAACATTTTATTCTAATTTTTTTTTTTTTTACTTATCAATAACACCCGCTTAGTCTTTGCACAATACATATATTATATCACATACACAATATATATATATATATAACACACACACAATATATAATAGTATATATATTATATTTACACTTTAATACAAATTAAAAAAATACTATACACTTATTACACTTAAACGAAATCGTAGTATACGTTGCTACGAAATAGTAGGTAAGTAACTTACTATGTGATATTAGCAGTAGTATGTATAAAATTTAGAGAACATCGCCTAACCTGGAAAATACTAAAGAGTGTGTTGATCAACTTATATATAACTTCCCTCAGGCCTTCTCACACAGCATAGGTACGTGTATGGGATGCTTGAGAATAACTTTTTTCGTCCACCTATAATTTGAACGATCAGCTGAACATACTGTCCACTACACCCTCGAGCTCGATGATATTCCGTATTTTTCTATTTAAATAATAATTCAATGTTTTACAAGCGAAACGCAATAATCAATTAAATATAAAAAAACTTGTTTTATATTAGTTGTCACAATGATTTCTAACTTTACAAGTAATACTACGATTAGCAGTAAAGAAGTCGCTAGCTAGGTATATAATTAGATTGAATACTCGTAAGCTACAACTTTACATAAACGACGAACACTGATTTGGTTTTATTGATGAGAAGTAGGCTACGGTGCTCAGTTTGGGGCTAAATGCCAATAATAATCATCATAGCTATAGGGATATTGGACCGTAACCCACTACGCGAGCCCATAAATGCCAATATAGAAAGATATAACACTTAGAGGGAAACACTATCCTGAATTGATACCTAGACGTATTAAATTACTTTGTAATATCTGTTACAATACCTCTATGTGGTGATCTACACTAAGATCAGTGGTAGCTTCATTTGACATTCATAAGTGTTCTGTAAGGACCTTAACTGAATAAACACTTTTCATTTTCATTTTTCATCATTAATCGTAACCATCAGCTTCTATTGTATAATATCTTGGATAAGAAAGGAGATTTCTATTTTTTTAAAACATATGAACCTTCTTTCCTATAATGCAATATGCTTCTGCATTTTCTTATTTGCAACGTGGATTAATTGCTAGATTTATGTTACAAGATCAAAATTTTTCAACCAGGAAAAAGGTGAACTAAACGTAGACAAAAATTATATAATTATTTAAAAAGTACAGAAATTAAAACAGATTCTATGGTGCCTGGAAGGTGATTTGAGACAATATTTTCTTGTTATTAAACTATTTGAGGGCTTTGTTTAAATATTTAATGTTATTTAATAGGACTAATTTAACGGTAAAATATACCGTTAAATTAGTCCTATTAAATAAGCCTAGGTATATTACAGATTCTTTCGTGCGCACGGACCACGCACATGGTGCACTGTATAGGCTTACTTAACGTTAGAAAAGGTTAGACGAACCACCTACAAACCATCAAATTTCTTTAGTACATACCAGACTCGTCTGCATGCCGACGTTCTACATCGGCCTAACGATGACGCGAGCTTCATAACATCAAGTAACGATTTGCGTCAAACAATTTCATGCGCACGAGGCGTGTATGCTTAGGCTGCTAATATTTTGTTCTTCAAGAGCATCTTATAACGTGTGTTATTGGAATTAACCACGAACAATAATACTATTGTGTGAATATACAAAAATCTTTTTAGTAAAAAGGTTTCTCATAGACCTTTTAGAACAATATCTAAATTAAAACATAAATATCTATCCACTAACATTCACACAGAGCCATCTAGTCCCAAACTAAGTATTCGCCTGTAATTTGTGTACTTAACAACGGATAAATATACTTTTTATTTGATAATACATATTATACGTAGACACAACACACAATTATAATTTTTAATGATAAAATGGATAGTATCCTTTTACTATTATAATCATATATAAATTATAAGTATGTAGTATAAAGTATAAGCCATCACTTTGAAATTAAATCGAAGTTTAATTAATTCCCCCATAAATCATATTAAAACATCTTTGGTCATTTATCGGAAACCAAAACAACTTATATTTTCGCAATATCAAACTGCAAACCGTTTTTTCGTTTTGTTGGTGACAGTGACTTATTCCTGAAATAGGAAGAAGTGGGCGTGTTTATTGCATACTCACAACGTGGTTCAGGTCTTTACCTCAGTTGTGTCATTAGACTCTATTACCCACTGGAAGTTTTTCAATTACTTGGGTCAAGATATTTATTAAAGTTATTGATTCCATAAGTGTAAGATAAATAGCATGCTTAAAGAAAATTAAAAAGTTTTTTGTAGGTACACGACTTGTTCTTCTTTTTGCTGTAATTGACTGAACAATTTTAAGTAGCATTCAATCATTTGTACACATTGCAAACGTAATCATGAAGTTAATAAAAGCACAGATAAAATAATACTATAATAAAAGCGAGCGGCCAAGTGCGAGTAGGACTCGCCCATGAAGGGTTAGGTAGCCGTAGCAGCAAGCAGGTAACAATAAAGTCTGGTGTAATGGTTGAGGGCAATTACACCAAGGATGCCGGGTGCGATCCCCGGGCAGTAGATGCATTTGTGTGCATGAACATGCCTGTTTGTATTAGTCTGGGTGTTTTCTATGTATGATATATATAAAAATGAAACTATGAAAAATTACCATGAAAACTAGCACCGGTTTGAACAACTAGACATTAGTTTTATTTTATACGTCATAAACGGGGAACCACTATATTCTTATACATATCAAATCTGTAGAGGGTACCTCAGTAAATAATACCAAATTATTTTATTAATAATATATAAATATCCACTGACATTCACACAGCGCCGTCTACCCCAAACTAAGCATTAGCCTGTAATATGGATACAAATTACTACACATACCTACTTATATACTTTTATTTTTTTACACCGGTTACTGTATCCGGTAGTTTCACTGCTTGTCTTATCCTTATGTTGAAAGCTTGTTTCATAATTAAATATTATGGCAGGGAAAATTAGTAAGACTATAAAATATGACGATGATATCATTAGTCAACCTTGGTGGAAGTTTGTTATTATTTCCATCATTGACGCAATGGATGACATATCATATAATATACCTACCATAATATGGTAGGTATATTACCGGTATCGAGTATTTGATCTCCAGTCAAAACATACATTTGTGTTTAATGGGTATTGAGGTAGGTACAAATTTTCTAGTATTTCTTTAATATTTTATGTTATTTTAATCATATATTTTATCGTGCCGAATATCATCTGGCTCAGTGGCCGAAAGCTCTTTCGATTGAAATTAGTCTAGAAAAGAAAGACTGTATGAGACTAAAGTAGATTCTAGCTCACCAGTTATGATTTATATATACACTTACTAGAATACAATACCTACAGTTACGGAGTCGGAAATATATCTATGTATAAATAGTTTGTAATAGATATATAGGTACTATTTTTTCTACCGCGGATAATAATTTAACCATTGATTAAAGTCTTAAATAATATCAAAATGCAAATGAAGATAATATCAAATAATACTGCAAATGAATGGAATTGTCTACCTAGTGAATACGAATTCAGGAGTAAATAAAAATCCGCTTATTCAATTCAAGCTTGCTAAAATAATGAGTACCTACTACAAAATGAGAATACAATAAAAATAAAGTCAATTTACTGAAGTTATGAATAAATTGTATAGGATACTAGATAAAACAAATAAAATTAGATCCTTCTTGACTACCAAGGTTTATAAAATCGGCTTTGAAAAAAAAAGTCGCATGGAATAAATGTACGGTAGCTAATTGGATACAATGTAAATGAAATAACTAAAGTGTCATTATGAATCTTTTATAAAACCCTGTAACGTAGATACGATGAAATCAAAAGAAGGTCAGGTGTGTCTTCAAGTCGTCCTTGTCGCTACGGCTGACCCTCGTTACAGCTAAAGTCGGCCAGTTTGTTTCACTGTAATATTCAGTTACGACGCCGCAGAACGTCTTACGCGATATAAATAGAGGTTAGACTTTTAGTTGTTCAACCCGTACTCATGTGCAGAACAAACCATTACATTATCTTACGGGACTATAAAAATTGAAAGGAATTCGCGCTAAGCGTGTGCCATTCGTATTGTTGGCATGAATATGCATGTGTGTGTATATTTTAATCGGGGATTATTATAACATGATAAATACATGTAACTTTAAAAAACATACATTTTATAACAATGGTAAATTTATAATTTATGGGCCTGAAAAATGTTAGTAGCATTGTCTTACGAATTTGCACACATTTCGGTAAGTTACCGTAATTACAGATTACCTACACCTGTAAAACTGGTTTTAGACAAAAGCTTGTCCATATCTTTGTATAATTCAAGTTCAATATTCAATATATAAATGTCCTATCTTACTTTCTTCGGGATCAGATAACATTAGTACCTTAATCTTACCTTAGATAGGGACTTACAGTGTCCGATTTGTCTCGCGGATCACGCATGGCGTGTGTTTTCTGAGGTATGGGTTCATCGAAGCAGGTAAAAATGTTTAAATAAAATGTTTTGAGTCACATGACATGTAGCATCGTAAAGGTACTTTGTTGTTTTAAGGACTACTTAGCTTACTACTCGTGTTCGAGTACCTGATACAAAGATCTATCATAATCTGAGTGTTTTACTCCTGTAAATGGATTATGTTTGTAAAATAACTTTTACTAATAAATTTCTACTAAAAGGCTTGCCATTGCTCTTATTTTATAAGAAATATAAGTGAGTGAAAGATATTAAATATATTTCATATTATAAATCATTCCAAAGAAAACTTTATTGAAAATAAATTTGTATAACAGGTGGATCTCGTTTATCACACTCTGCCGTCGATTGGCGTGATCTGCAAAATATCATTTTTATCATCGATACAAGAATAGTATAGTTTTTGTATGATTTTGTACGCATTTCCCACTATTATGTATTCAACATAACGTTATAGCAGATTACCTGAAAAACAAGATTTATTTTGATTTGATTTCACAAAACAAAAACCAAATTATGGCCGAGGATTGGTAGATAATTTATGGCGCAGATGTAAATGATAAATGAATAAGAACTACATTTTGAAATTCAATGATTTACGCTATATTTATTACATAAGAAATATCCGTAAAATATCATCTTTGAAGCGTGTCATTTTTTTATCGAACCCACACTGTGTTTAGGTCTTAACAAACGATATTGAGGATCCTATTTTTTTTTAAAAATGAATAGTTTTCATAGTCGCCCCCCTGAATCTTCAAAAATGTAATGAATATTACCTTGAAATCTAGCAACGAAATTTGGTTTGAATGATATTTGGCTAGTAGTTTTTTATACGTCATAAACTGTGAACCACTACTTTATTATAATAAAGCTGTAGTAGGTGCCTAAGTAGATAAAAAATATTTTATTTTATGTTACTTGATGCTGCAGAACTCTCCACTCGCACTTGGCCAATTTTTTCATACGAGTATCAATGAGGCTGTGACCACATTACGCATTACGAACTGTAACGAAGCTGTATAGATTAAACACAAAGATAATAAAACTGTTTCTACTGTGCACGACCGCCGATGCCTTTTAAAGAAAAGAAGTATTATATTTAAGTTGAAGTTTAGCGTTCATTTATTCGTATTAAAGAGAAATTTCATCGTTTGGAAAAAAAACGTCTTTTGCGAATTTATTGTGCTTTCGTAATCAATACCGACACGTTAGACAAACTGCATGCTAGATTAATTTAATAGTGCCTATGTTGCAATGAAGGAAACAAACAAAATTAGGGATAAAGATATTATGTAGGACACCACGGAATATACCGCATGAATAATCATCGGGCTACGAACGTTAATAGATTTTATAAATTTAATCTTTCTACTCATTGGTAAACTTATTTTAGTTAAGAAAAAATAGTTTAACGGATTAAATCGCATGCTTATTTTAGTTATTTTAATTGTCATTACTGACTTCAGAGTCACCGAAAGGAAGGGAAATTGAATATTTCATATAAATTGTAGCTTGGCCCATTGGTTGGCTTCCGATCAGGAATGTGCAGGTGCAAACCCCGCCACGTAGGTACCATGTCTCTTCGAATTTTCGAAATTATATGTTCGTTTTTCGGACGCTCTTAAGTTTTTTACTTTTTTATATATTGAACTTTTTAATTTCCCACCAAGGATTCACCGAAAAACATCGTCCTGGTATGCTTAGAGTACCAGGAGAAAGCTCAGTGAGCCTCATTTGTTACTTATTTTTATGTGTGCCAAATATATATATTTTCTTTCTCTTACGGTGAAGGAAAACATCGTGAGGAAACATACTATGAGCACGCCTACGAAAAACTTCAAAGTTTGTTCGTGAAGTCGGCCAATCCGCACTGGGCACCCGTAAACGACTACAGCCTATACCTACACACTATTCGGATAGACTCTTGCCCGTCGGTAGGGACTAGGGACATATTATTTTAATGAGCTGATTATGATGTAATTATTAATGCTTTTTCTGTCATATGATAAAAAAAACTAGCTTGATAAATAATAATTTCTTTTGCTAAAATCAACTAATCAAGTACTTACAATCTTTCGTTTTGTGTGTTAATAAATATAATGTTTGATGTAATAATGTTTGAATCCATACTAATATCATAAATGTGAAAGTATCTCTGTCTGTCTGTTTGTTACGCTTTCACGCCTAAACGGCTGAACAGATTTTATTGAAACTTGGTATGTTGATAGAAGGTAACCTAGAATAGGTTTTAGGCTACTTTTTGTCCCGTTTTCACCCCCCACTTCCCTAAAATGGGGGTTTGAAATTTGTATGGAACATTCCGCAATTTTTGTGATACGACGCTGAAATTTGGTATGCGGACTATTTGTCAGAAACGAAAAAATATGGCATAATTTTGTTTTTCAAAAATCCACCCCCCAAGCCTTAAAATAGGGGAGAAAGTATCATATCCGACTTTTCGCAGTTTTTAAGGTAGATTTTATTGTAACTTGGTATGTTCATAGAAGGTAACCTAGAATAGGTTTTAGGCTACTTTTTGTCCCGTTTTAACCCCCCACTTCCCTAAAATGGGGATTGGAAGTTTGTATGGAACATTCCGCATTTTTTGTAGTACGACGCAGAAATTTGGAATGCGGACTATTTGTCAGAAACGAAAAAATATGGAATATTTTTTTTTCAAAATCCACCCCCAAACCCTTCAAATAGGGGAGGAAGTATCATATCAATTTTTTCACAGCTTTTAAGGTAGATTTTATTGAAACTTGGTATGTTGATAGAAGGTAACCTAGAATAGGTTTTAGGCTACTTTTTGTCCCGTTTTAATCCCCCACTTTCCTAAAATGGGGGTTGGAAATTAGTATGGAACACTCCACAAATTTTGTAGTACGACGCTAAAATTGGGTATGCGGACTATTTGCCAGAAACAAAAAAACATAGCATTTTTTTTTTCAAAAATCCTCCTCAATCCCTTAAAATAGGGGAGCAAGCGATTTTTCGCAGTTTTGAAGGTAGAAAGCTAAAAATTGGTATGAGGGCTGTAAGTCACAAACAATAAATTTTTCATTTTTTTTCGGAAAAAAGCCTTAAAAGAGAGGGGAAGGGGGATACCGGACTTTTTTTCAGTTTATATATACATATATATGTTACAAAAATGTAAACCTTTAGAGTTTGGGGGGAGGGGATTCCTAAGTATAATGATATATATATATAGTAAAGATCAACGCATATATATATATTCCTCAATTGATCCCAAAACCTTCGCGGGCGGGAGATTCCTATGAATAGTGATATATATGAATACTTATATATATAAATTTTTTTCGGAAATGGACCCCAAAACCTTTAAAGTTGGGGGTGCTATCACAGTTTACAAGGTAGAAAGCTAAAAATAAGTATGAGGACTATTTGTCACAAATAATAAATCTTGCATATTTAAGTTTTTGGAAATCGGCCCTTGAAGCCTTAAATAAGGGGTAATTTATATTTGACTTTTTCCAGTTTTTAAGGTGAAAAGCAAACATTGGTATGCGAAGCGAATAAGAAGAAGAAGAAGCAATGTTGCAGTGTTAAAATTATTCTGTTTTCGTTACCAGGAAAGTGAGGCATGCTATCCCGAATTTAACGCGGGCGAAGCCGCGAGCAAAAGCTAGTGTTATTATATAAACATTAGTATTTAAAGATAAGAACCATCTATTAATTTAAAAATATGTAATGTATACAGTCATAAATCATAATTCACTCTTATCATTCATGAACAAGCGTTTTTTAATACTATTTTTGTTATTTCTACATTTATTAAAGATATTATGATCAAATGAAGTGAATATTTGGAAAAAACAATAACAACTAAACAAGTAAAATTTTTTCATTATTCATAAAAATAATAAAATGCAAAGTTTAGGTACTAAATGCTGAAAACAAACCACTTTCAAAGATTTGTATTACGTATATACTTACACACATACTCATACTAATATATTTTCTATTAAGAGTTTATACGAGACTATCCTGCAATTATTTTAGTGGAACTATTTATTTATTTATTTGATACACAAAACAGCATTACAGTAAATACAATTTAAACATTGAATGTGGTTTAGAGGTTTCTGGAAGTACTGCAACACCACAAGCATGTGTATACAGCATGATTATCGAAACCAGTATAATACAATAAGGAAATTGTGCAAAGCTAAGTTATAAAAGTTGATATAACTGCTAACAGATTAACAATATACATTAATAATTATAATACAATTTAATTTATAATCCTAATTATAGAGCTCTTCCATTTGGTGACAGTCGAATTGCAGATGTCAGGAGCCTCGGTATCATTTTGTGAGAGGCAGTTATATTCCCGACATATTCTGTTTAAGGGGTTATGAAATGATACATTGTTATTGCACAGGGACACAGTGAACAGTCGATCAAGCCTTGAAGATCGATTAGGGACTCGAATACATATATCAGACACCAGAGTGGTGGACATAATAGAGTTAAAGATTTTATGTAGGTAGCTTAGATCATGAAGTTTACGACGCGCTTTCAGGGTTTTCATCTTGAAGTGACGAAGGCGGCACTCATATGACGTAAGCTCACGTTTCAGTCCCGACCTAATACCTAACACTCTGAGGAATCGTCTCTGAACTGACTCAAGCATTTCAGTATATTGATTATACTGTCATACAACACATGCATACTCCAGTTGACTGAGAACCAGGGACTTGTAGAGCAGCAAGAGACTGTTTGCAGAACTAAATTCTTTGGTAGCCCTGCATATGAAACCAACCAATCTGTTACATTTATTTTTAATATACTCGTAATGATAAATAAAACTCATTTTCGAGTCGAAAACAACACCTAGGTCGCGTATAACATTTTTTCGTTCTAAGAATGTGCTATCGATTTTGTAGTCAAATAAGATGGGAGTTTTGATACGTGTAAAAGATATGACAGAACATTTATGGATACTGAGGCTCATACCGTTTGCTATACACCAATCTACCAATGTATTAAGATCATTCTGCAAAATGATACAGTCACGAACAGTTCGTACTTTGCCGAATATCTTAAGGTCGTCCGCAAAGAGAAGAGTCATGCTACTGAGTTTGGTGACAAGGTCGTTAATGTAAGCAACGAACAGAAGAGGTCCAAGGTGCGAGCCCTGAGGAATGCCAGAGGGTATTGACACTGGCTGAGAGCAAAAACCCTTTAGAGCAACTAGCTGGCTACGTTTCGAAATATACGAGTTGATCCATCGTAACAATGAGCCATGAACACCCAATCCAACTTGCTAATTAACAGCCCGTGGCTGACTCTATCGAAAGCCTTCTGAAAATCAGTGTATATTGCGTCAACTTGTCCGCGGTCATTAAATACCTTACAAATAAAATCTGAATATTCTAATAAGTTACTAACAGTTGACTTTCCTTTGATAAATCCATGTTGTTGTTCGCATATATGCGGGGTAAGATACGACTAAGATATAACTCACGCAATTTATAAGCTTTTATGTATGCAACGTACAACAGTCATTACCTAATGCGATAGTAAGTACTTCTTACAATCCTAAAAATAAAAGTACGATTATCAGTAATAAATAGTGTACAAAGCAGACCTAGCAAATAACTTCAGAGTGCAGCAGAATATGTCCCGATAACATTGCTCAACGTGTTACAGTGTGGGCTTTGTTAGTATTTTACCCTACGGGATAATATCCGGGGTGAGAACATTTGAAGGAGAGCTAGAATGTCCTAATAGCCCATAAAGTGCCAGTGGACAGGCGCGTACATACATACATAGTGTGTAAAACAGTTGGCCAATTTCGCGGAAAGATTTTCGAGGTACGTCCAACTAACGAAAAAATGAACAGGTAGACCAATGACCTGGTTAAGATGGCGAGTAGTAGAAGGATGTAAACTGATAGGTCCAGTCCTCGTGGACTCATTACATTCGTTTAGAAATGATTAAGTCTTCGATTGTCAGAGGGCACGGTATCCTCGCCAAGACGTGCCAAGCGAAGCGCAAGGCACTACCTACCAGTGGCGTGCACTCCTTATATTACTATTACTGAATTTGTCTTACTAGAGTAAGGCCGTATAGATTTAGAAGCTTGGCTCTACTTTTACAGCGCAAACCTTACATGAAATGTTTTTGGTGGGATTTGAATTAAGTTAAATTATTCATTATGTATGTTTTTTTGATTGTGTAAGGTAAATTTTTATATTTTGACAGAGTTGTATTGAATATCAAAGACTTTCAGCAGAGAACGAACGAACGAACCTTTTAAGATACCTACTGATATCTCGAACTTACCTGCCAAGCATGGAGTTTATGGGGGAAATCCCTAAAGTGTCGGAGCTCCTAAGTTTAGCTGTGGACTGTCACGGACTGTTAGAGTTGTACTATTTTTAATGAACTTTTTGCCCGCACTTCGTTTATTGGTTGTAGGTTTCACAACTTTACCGGGCAAGGTTGAATACTATGTCATTGTCTCAGCTGATTATACGTACCCACCGAGGAGCATGAGCCTACCCGTAAAGGGTAAGGGAACTAGGCCTAAGTTATCCATGTGGGCCCAGTGCGGATTGGTCGACTTCACGCACAAACTGTGAATCACTTCATAGGCGTGCAAACATTTCCTCACGATGTTTTCTTTCAGCGTAAGAGCGTCAGATAAACGTACATATAATTTAAAAAAAAAAGACATTGGTAAGTGGCAGAATTTGAACCTCCAAATCAGAAGGCAACAATCCACACCAATGAGCTACTGACGCTATAACTTTTAAAATTTGTATTAAATGATTATTTTTAATTACAGTGGCAGTTCGTACGAGGGTCAATGGCAAAACGGCAAGAGGCATGGGCTGGGCGTGGAGACGCGCGACCGGTGGTTGTACCGCGGGGAGTGGACGCAGGGCTACAAAGGCCGGTACGGCGTACGCCAGAGCACCACCAGCAACGCCAAGTATGAAGGCACCTGGGCCAATGGACTCCAGGATGGATACGGCTCGGAAACTTACGCCGACGGCGGTCAGTATTATAAATAAATAAATATTCACTGACATTCACACAACGCCATCTAGTTTCATATTAAGCGAAGAGCTTGTAGTTAAGGCTAATACACAACTGTTAAAACATACTTATAAACATTTTTTTTGCAAATTCATACAATATTATACATAGAAAACACTCAGCCATTACAAACAGACATGTGATATACACACAAAATGTTTATACTGCCCGGGGATCGAACCCACACCACATGGGTCGTCAATTATTTTTATTCATATTTATATAATATAAAGTATGGTGTATATGGCCCAAACCCCAATAGCCATGCTGTATGTAAAGGTCTGTCCCTGTAGTGGGACGTTATAGCCTCATGATAATGTTGATGGAATATTATATGTTGTAAACTCGTATCGTATCTCAATTATCTTTTTCACCGGGTTTAACAGTAATGATACCGAAGTAGCTGTATTCCGGACCGCAGGGTATGACAGGCGTCACTGACTTTTACCACCAGTAGAGTCAGAGACTTATCATCATCCTAGAGTTTCACCGAATTGCGAACTCTTTCGTGTAATGATGATATATATGTCAGAGAATGAAGTGTTTGATAATAAAAACTTATGGAAATGTAATTTGTGATAAATTAAAATCCTAAAATTAGTATTTGACCTTTAAACCTTTTTTTTTAACTTTATGTTCTATTGTCGTACATGTGTTAAATCCATTATATATCTAATCTAGAAGTCGGGGCTCTCCCAAACCTTCAAACCACATCCAAATTGATTTCCAGCTTTGGCAATCGTATTTTACAATTCATGCGTTACACAAATGACTGGTTAACTTCGTCAAATACAAAAACAAAAACTATAGTTGAGTTGCTACACCATGGAATCTGGGTATATATCAGCTTAGCTAGTGATGAGCTATTTGCCTTTAAAATATAGTTAACATGTATTTGCACTGAGTCATCTATAAAATTTAAGCAATATTCTTGTATATCTACTATACATTGTTATTACTCATATATTTCTTACCCAGACCAATACGCCAGGCGTAACAAAACATATCATACGACACGTCAACTATGGTACCCCACAAATATTTATGTATTACCTAGGTTCTTAATAAAGTAACGCAATATTATTATTTTATACTAATCTGGTTTTGTTATTGCTCTTCAATAAGAATACGGTCCCAGAAAAACTATCCTAAATAAGATGACAGTCCCCTACCCTATTATCTAGCTTCTTTCATTGCCAACTCACAAAAATCCAGACGAAAATACGTACGTTTACATGGCCATGGCATTCTTACACTGAATCATCACTGGGGAATTCGTTATTATTTTTAATCAAACAATGTTGTTTTAAGGAAATTGTTGTATGTTACTGCTCAAATCAATAAAAAGAGCAGTTTTCATAATGTTAAATACCCATGACTTCGCTTTCTCACTAGTTGACCTACATTTTAGTAGCGTGAGCTAAGAATATAAACCCCTTGTACTAATGCAATAACAATATTATTTATATGTATGTAAACAGCGTAGCTGACACAGTCACAACAAGTAAAATTCCGAAGACGAATATCAAGATTATTATGATAATGAGCTTTTTAAATCTTATAGTAATTATAAGATTTATAGTAATACACTAATGAAGTCATAATTTTGGCGATTTCAGTATCGTGCCAATTGAAAATATGTCAAAAGACCAATTAGGATTCATCCAACCCTAAAACTAGAACAAAAACGACTCTACATAATTATAAATCCATAGGTACCTTCCCGAAGCCACGTCCAGTCACGCAACAGTTTACGACATTATATTGAGTCATAAGAGCCTCGGTATTTGTCATCCAAATAATAATAATATCGTTGATGCACCCATATTTCCCTGAATACATTCTGAAAAACGCTTATGCAGTCATGAGCCATACTTAGTCCAGTAGACATGAAACAGTTATTTATCTAGTAACTATATAGTAGTTCCTTCATTGCGTGTTCTTGCGACTATAGCGGCGTCGTCAAATATTCATCAGCACGCTATAAACAGTATAACATTACAACGCACGCACCTCTGCTCATTATTCTTCGTCACTAATTGCGCTTAGTAGTAGGGCTTGCCGTTACAAATGCGTTAGAGGTATGGAGATGTTAAATTATAATTTATGAAGCGACTCTCGTTTTGAACGAGCGTACCGCGGGATGGTGTTTCAGATCGTGTACTGTTTAGCGTTTTACAATAGTTTAGCGGACGGAGCGGGCCGAGGCAGGCGCGGTCTCTGATCGCTGCGGCCCTCAGCAGATAATATAGCGACACAGGCACGCCGCGCGCCGCACACCGCCTCGACACACAATCATCTCCACCACTCATTGTATACTACTTTCGTTAAAAAAACCCTACTATCATCGACTATCATTGGCATAAGTAAACTATAATTTACAGTCGACAAAGAAAAATTTTTTACCCAAAAAATGTAATTAAAAGAAATTTACCCAAAAACCTTTATACTGAAAAGTGGCCGTTAAATTTTACATTTTGAGTTAGTCTTTATATAGTATCAAGTAATTAGGCGTCCAGTGTTTTTGTATTAGAAGTATGGTTGCACAACTAGGCACTTTTAAATCGTCTAACTAATATTAAAGCTAGTTTCCACACGCAGTTTCCGTATCGCGTGCAATTAATTAAGAAATAAGAAACGATGTTATTCAGTGGAACTCTTATTAGAGTTTAATACTGTCAAAGAAAACAAAAAAACATGTTTCTTTTACTAATTAATAAAAAAAACAGTAAAGACAATTCAAATCAAGTGACTAAAATATGCACCTTTGTTCTATAAGTTAAATAATTTACTTCCAATTTTAATCCATACAAAATGGATTATTACTTAAAGCGTCGTAAACAAATTCTTTTGTTTACGACTCTTTAAGGCGTGTCTGGCGGTCAAAGTGTTAAAAATCATATTCATGTTTGTACTTAGTGAAATAAATTTGGATTACTACAATTAGCGCCTTTTTCTCCATGCTGAATCTTATAATTTATTATATATAAATTATTGCAAAAAATAGAGCGTCGGTGGCTCAATGGTGTGACTGTTGCCTTCCTACCGGGAGGGCGCAGGATCAAATCCCGCCACAAACCAATGTGTTTTCGAATTTTCGAAATTATATGTACGTTATCCGACGCTCTTACGGTGAAGGAATACATCGTGAGGAAACCTGCGCACACCTGCGAGGAGATTCAAAGGTTGTGCATAAAATCGGCTAATCCGTACTGGGCCCGTGGACAACTAAGGCCTATACACCCTTTACGGGAAGGCTCGTGCCCCTTGGTGGGGATGTTTACTCGTAATGAGCTGATGATGATTACAAAAAATATTTTTGAGTGCCTTGAACAGAACTTTGTGTTGTTTACCTACTGGGATGGCATATGTGTAGCTTATTACGTTTAAATTAAATGAGGAAAAGAAAAGTCATTCCTGTTGTTATACAACCTGTTCACGGTCAGGAGGAGGACAAAAATAATTATGACAATAAATAACCAATGATTCTTTAGTTTAAAAATACGCAT
>PQWD01002589.1:40630-74642 GCA_019425675.1 Leucinodes orbonalis
ATGAAGGTTTCCTCACGATGTTTTCCTTCACCGTAAGAGCGTCGGATAACGTACATATAGTTTCGAAAATTCGAAAACACATTGGTACGTGGCGGGATTTGAACCTCAGCCCTCCGGTAGGAGGACGACAGTCCACACCATTGAGCCACCGACGCTCCACCACGACGACGGGGCTTGATAGTATTGTGTAAATCAGTATTTAATTTATGTCAAAAGCAGCTAAGTCGCCTGTTGTAAATAATAGGCATGGACACTCGGTACTCCGAAAGAACAATGAATGCGTTGCCGACCTTCAAGAAGGGTAAAGCAAAGGAAATATAGGAGAAGAGCATAAGGGTTTTGGTCTTTCGGTAACCTCACTCAATCGTAGAGTTGTAAGTGGACGATGGACATCACCGTAGGCTTCCGTAGCCTACCGGTAGATTTAAGCTACGACAGCTTAGGGAATTCAAATAAAAAATGCTTTTAAAAGACTTCATTGGTTATTTTAAATTTTTAACTGTTTCAAATTTTTTACAATATCAAAAGTCATAATTAAATAAAAAAAACACTAAGCAAACTCTACTCTATAGTGCAAATATTTTACATCTTTTTATGGTATTGCTGGTGGGAAACCAACAAATAACAAAAATATTTATTTCACATAATAAATAAATAATAAATAAATATCTACTCACAATCACACAGCGCCATCTAGCCCCAAGTTAAGCGTAAAGCCTGTATTATGGGTACTAAACAACGGATAAACATACATGTATACATTTTTTTTTTGTAAATACATACATATTATACATAGAAAACACCCAGACCATTACAAACAGACATGTTCATGCACACAAATGTTTGTACTGCCCGGGGATCGAACCCGGAACCCTTAGTGTTACGGCCGACCTCTCAACCGCAACACCAAATGGGTCGTCAAATAATATATAATATACTAGCTTAACATTTAGGTACATTTATATTTAGTTAGTATATATATATATATATATATATATATTGTATAATGTTTGCTCTATACGGTAGAGCTGGTTTTTCACTTCTCAGTGGGTATTTTTAGCAATGGGGTTTATGTGTATTTTCAAATTATTATTTTTATTTCAGACGTTTTAGTTCACTAATAGATATTTGTGCAGCAGACCGTTCAGAGGACTGTGTTTTCTATTTTCTAAAAAAATAAAATTTTCAAGCTCTCTTGTAACCAAAGCATTCCATCAATGAACTACATATTTTAACATACTTGTAGGTACTATCTTTGAAAGACCTGTTCAACTAAATCCCGATATATTTTTTTGAATGTTTTTTTTTAAACTTATATAATGGCATTCATAATCTGCTGTTTTCGAATTTTATACTTTTAATGATCCCAGTGACACTTGTGCTATAAGGACAAATCTAACGACACCTTATGTCCTCAAATGTCCGTCAATTTGTTTAAGCTGCCGCAGGGAAAAAAGAAATCTACATACATGCGCATGAAAACACAAATTATTTTTTAACTCTGAATATCTAAATCAGGTTCTATTATTTGAGCCAACGGCTCTTTTATAGGATCATAAGGAAGTGGCGATAAGTTGCTATCTATATGTTTGTGTCATGATTTTTTTATTTAACTTGCCGAGAAAATAAAGTATCCACTATTTTGTAACTATGCAGGTGAAAAATACCCTATGACTTTTAGCGATAGCCATAGTACTTAAAATAATTTGAGTCCCGCAATAACAATATAATATAGAAGATCATTTAGAAGTGAAGGCTAAATCCTGAAACATATATATTATTCGTGTAATTACGAATAAGTAATATCAATAAATGAAAACGAGTATAATCGTATTGTCACGTTTAATACAAAGCCCACAGAAACAGATATCAATGCCGTCGATTGAAATAAATTTATTAGACAAGACATGATGACGTGTTTACTGTTAGAAACTGTTACTTGTAAATTCTTGTGTAACTTTAAATCAATTTAACACCTTTCAATTATTCAGAAGCTATAAGTACTTATATATTACGCTTTTTTACGATACAGTAGACGAGAAACGACGTCACTAAATATATATACGTTACGTTAACCAACAGCCACCAACCTGCCTAAATATCGAATGTTGGTTGGTTAATGCTCTATCTGCCTATAGCCACGCTCTTTGTTCAAATTTAAACATTACCGAATTTCTACTAGTGTTGTGATGTCGTGAATTTTTAACATATTTTTGATTCACACAATCCTTGCTCAAACACAGCTAAGTTCTACATACGCATCAATTCTGACATGATGCCTGACTTACTGCTTACTGACTGTATTGACTGACAATATTTACTTATCTACTAGCTCAAAGCACGGAGTAATATTTATTTTCGGATAACCTCCGGGTCACGCAGCGATCCAAGAAAAACGCTACCGAAAAACGTACCCACGAGACACAGAGGCAAATCCACGTTAAGTTTAGGGAAGTCGGAGGAAACAAAATGACAAATATAGCCAAGGTCACTTTCTACTTCAACTATTTCCGCTTAAAAATCACTATTTGTGGCTTCATTTTGGCGTGAAAGATGGATGTTTGTCCAACAGACACACACTTTCACATTTATAATATCACTAGCGACCCGTCCATGCTTCGCATGGTGCAATCATGATTTTCGTAATAGGCACGCCCCCACCTGCCTGGTCGGCGCAAACGCTACGTATCGCAATTTTTAAAAATCTTCGAAAATATTCATCTTCGAAAATATTCATTTAAATCATATGCTATAAAGGGCCACAAAGATCTATATTAAATTAACAATTTATTGAAGGTATTTAATTCAATAGGAATTAATGCTATATTGGTTAAAATTGCTTCGAAAATTTGCCATTACTTATTGTAAAAATAAAAAAAATAAAAAAATATTGTACGATGTCTATAAGAGATAGACAAATACCATCGCGGAGTTTTCTGTAGACCTTTTCAATGTGTACAATACTTGGTAAATTATTTTGATAAATCTTATATGGTTCAGCCTGCGTTTGCAATCTAAACGGAATAAATGATATTATTTACAACACCACATTAGAAACCTCAAAAATACCAGTATTTCTCAACTTTTTGATGGATGTTTTTATACATATAAACCTTCCTCTTGAATCACTCCATCTATTAAAAAAAAAACGCATCTAAATCCGTTGCGTAGTTTTAAAGATTTAGGCGCACATAGGGATATAGGGACATATAGGCAAAAGCGACTTTGTTTTATACCATGTAGTGATTATCATCATCATAATTATAGCCTGAAACTTGCACTGGTGAACGAAGTCCTCCCCTAACAATTTTCACGCGGACCGATTCTTTGGTCGATAATGACACCTATTCATCATCGTCAGCCTATAACGTCCCTCCGCAGAGCTCAGGCTTCTCCACACAGTATGGCTATGGGGAGATTGTTTTTGTTCCCATTTATTATCAGTGTTTCACAAGTGTTGACAACAACTTAATTACATGAATAGATTATCCCCGTGGCGGCCTCGGGTTGCCGTTCCAGGGGCATATAATGTGGGAGAGGACAGAACAGATAAAGATAATAAAATACAGAGTCCCTGAGATAGCGTAGAGAGTGCTGGCCGAGGAGAAGAACGGGTATGGAAAAAAGGATGAGATCAGAGAGAACCCATCCTTTTTTCCTTTGGGCCGTAACACACCACGTAGGTCAAATGTAGATTGGTTGGTGTCAACAAGGGTGACTATCAGCTTAAGATAGTAACCGGGGCTAAATTATCACCATTCGAAGCACCGAGGGATTGGAGATAATAGTTTTCGGTCTCCGCAGTAGCTGCGGCATCGTTACTATTAGTGCTGTGTACCTAATATATTATTTGATGTTACAGGAACATACCAGGGACAATGGATGCGTGGGCTGCGTCACGGGTACGGAGTGCGGACGTCGGCGCCGTTTGGGCTGGCGTCGCACTACCGAGGTGGTGCTCGAGGCCACCGCGGCTCGCAGTCCTCGCTGGCCGAAGCCGCCGGCACCCCAGACCCATCGGAGCGACGGACCACGCGGATGGACGACGCACGGGGCGGCTTCGTCCTCACAGCCAGCTCGGACGAACCTGGACGCCGCGGCTCACTCGTCGAAAAACCCAAGAAAGGACTCCTTTCAGTAAGTGTACATTCACAGCAAACCTCATCGATTTCAAGCGGACTACCTAATTTATTGCAAACTTTAAAAAAATATATTTGCTAAAACCCTTCAGTAATCGCTCTTTACTAAAATTAAGGCTAGGTGGCACCGTGTGAATACAGTTCGATATTTCAAAGTCAAAGTCAAAATTATTTATTCAAATTAGGCTTACAAAAAGCACTTATGAACGTCAAAAGAATACAAAAAATACATTTAAAATACCAAAGTAAAGCACAATAATGAATTTTGATATTTGGAAAAAAGCGCTTCGGCGTTTTGGCCTGTTGAGAAAGAAGCACCCATATATGTATTTATTCATCATTCCAACCTGTAGTACGGATGCCTCACATAATAATTACCCAAAGGACCGATTTCTCTCTCTCTCTTTCTCTCTGTGAGCGTCGATGGCTCATTAGTGACGACTGTGCCTTACGGTCTGGAAGGCGCAGATTCAAATCTCGCCACGAACCAATGTGTTGTGTGTACGAGTAGGCTGGTGCCCCTCGGGGGAGACGTTTAATGAGCTGATGATGATGATAGACCGATCTCTAATAGTCGACATCCATCTGCTACCATAATTAACTTATTTAAGGTTGGGAATCAAAAATATTGTTTCTAGCGGTTTAAGGAGTCATTGGAAGTCAAAAGGATTATCCAGGTCATCAGTCCTTCCGGTTGGCGGTCGGCCTACTTATTTATTTTTTATGATTTATTTATACGTTTTATCATTATTACAGAAACTACGCAAGCAGCGCAGCGCGGGTGAGCTGGACAAACGCGGCACGGGGTCGGTGCGGTCGGGCGGCTCCGGCGGCTCGGGGTCCTCGTGGGTGTCGTCAGTGGAGAGCTCGCACTCTGCCATGACCCATGTCTCGCTGCAAACTAATTCGAACGCTAGCTTCGTTGTCGAAGTTAGTATCGAACATATTTTACGCACAAAACTAGAACAACATATAAAAATAAATTATATTATTTTAATTGGAACTAAAGACAGCCTAAATACATTCTCCTTATGTCCCGCTCGAACAACTACATATTACGTTTGATAATTATATTGTCGATCAATGGAAGGTAGCCGGTACTAATATCACAGGTATATCCTATTTTAAGTACCGGCAGCAAACATTATTATTAATTTACCGATAAACTTTGTCAATAGCAATAAGTATGTTCTTTTTTTCTGTTTCAAATAAACAAATTATTATTTTTATTAAATAAAGAAATTATGGTCCAAACGGGACCTTTAATTAAATGCATCATTAGACTGCAATATGTTGAGGCGAACATGTATGAAGGCACTGTAGCTAGATAAATTCCGGGTCAGTAAAACATGTGTGATCTCGGGTGATGGGCAGGAAAATGTCGATGGAAAATAATGACTGCCTACTGTTATTTATGAACGTCAACACTGCACTTATCATGGTCAGTCGTTTACTACCAGGTGAGCGAACTGACCGTCCCGTGCACTTAATAACATAAAAAATATATTATACATATACTAAAAAGCACTGGGACCGTACAAACAAATATACAAGTGCTATTAAAAATAACTAATTCTCATTTATTAGTTTGATGAAAATGGACCAGGAGACCGTACATAAACAAAATGTCAAGATTATAAAAAATAATGAAAATTTGGGGGCACGGTAATGCCTCCGCCAAGCAGAGAAGCGCAAGGGCACTACCGTTTCACGAAGTGTTTCGTCATTTATTAAACTCTCATAGAGATGGTTACCGATGTACCAGATAGTTAATATTGTCAGAATATAATGTCAATAAATAAACTTACTAAACATACAACGTCTCAATTGAATAGCTCTAATACGTAAAATTTTATTGATATCTAAAATTAAAAAAAAAACCTCCTTGCAACATTCAAAAAGAACCGCAATTCCACCAAAATACATTTTAAAAATGTTGCTAAAACGACCACATAAGAGTTGCACTGTAAAAAGATATTAGATCTCATGTAGAGCCAAGCTTCTGAATCTACAAGGCCTAACTCTACCGACCTTTACTTTAACAAATTCTACATATCAGTAAATATGTATGACTTGGCTGTTTCGTTACTTACTTTAGATTGGAAACTAAATATTCGCATCACCTCCCCGACGGTAGCGAAACGGCGATATAAACTGATACTACATGAAATCTGATATCTCTTTTACAGTGGAAAATGTGTGAAAAATGTTTTTGGTGGGATATGATCATTCATTTAATTCGTAAGATAATACGAAGGTTACAACAGTAGTTAATAACATTTTTACTGATACTATTTTAAAAAAATAGTTAGATATGCGAAATAAAACTGAATGGGACGAATCCAGAATGAAACCAAGATTTTTTAAAATTCAGTGGTTCGTCCCAATGTTCAGTAATTTGTCCCACAACGAACGTGCTGTGGGACATATCACTGCCACACTACACATACACTATATAAGCCTTCAAAATGTACCAATGCGCTTGCGCCCGCGTTCTCTCTCGCTCACACTTCATTAAATAAAAATTTAGCTTCGACGCGAGGTTGCCGAGAATTTGTTAATGAAATTTTAGGCGACCGTTACGCAAGTCAATACTCTGCATAATTATTCAACGGCACGCGTATCTTTCTCGATGGTATACAACAATTTTTATTTTTACAAATTTGATATGATTAGTAATCGATACTGAGCACTTCTTTGTGCAATCGTTAAAAAGTAGTGGTGTATTGGTTCAGGTAACGACAATATTTATTTTGTTAGGGCTCTTTATATTAGTTATTTTCTAGTTATGAATCCTTCGAATGAAGTAGGTACACTTACTTCAAAGCGAAATTTACACCAACTGCATTTATCATTTAAGCATTCCTTTGTTACAAATATCCTCCATTAGTAACATTCTAAAATCTATTAAAGCATACATAACGCTCACTTCGTTACATGACTCATGTAGCTCCTTATGTGTCCAATCACTTTGTAGACCATTGTAGATACAATAAGCAATAAATTACTTCCAGGGAACATCTGGACGCGAGTGTGACAGAGACGTACTTGGGTGAATGGAAGAATGACAAGAAAACCGGTTTCGGAGTGACGAACGCAGCGACGGCCTCCGTACGAGGGGAGTGGTTTGCTAGAAAATACGGTTACGGTGTGACGACGTTCCGCGACGGACACGCGAAGAAGGGAAATACAAGAACAACGTACTGATCACCAGCCAGAAGCGGAAGCATATGTTCCTGATGCGGTCGCCAGTTCCGCGAACGGGTTGACTCCGCCGTCAACCGGCTCAGCGCGCCTCCAAGATCGCACTCCAAAAAGCAGACATTGCTATATCTAGGTACGTACAAACAAGCTACAGTAATAATCATTATCTAAGTTTTCTGATCCAGGAGTTTTCCACCAATGTCTTTTCGAATTTTAAAATTATAGTCCCCACCGAGGGGCACGATTTACCCGAAAAGGTTGATTAGGACTTAGTCCAAGCTTACACGCAGGCCTATTACAGATTGGCCAACTTCACTCATAACCTTTGAACTCTTCGTAGGCGTGCGCAGGTTTCCTCGTGATGTTTTCCTTCACCGTTTCAGAGATTACGCGGAACAAACAGAAAAAACTTAAAAAATTGTTATTTTGGCATCTGTAACATGTATTTCTTTATATGCATAGAAACAAATGGTTATTTAAATATTAAAAACAAACACTCCAATTTTATTTATATGTAATGAATATAGAGTCAATCAAAGTTGACCTATAGTTACCATGCTTATTTTGTTCACAGAACTGCCACAGCAAGAGGCAAAGCAGAACAAGCCGATGAATCGGCAGACCAAGCAAAAGAAGACTGTGATATTGCGCAAGCTACTGCAAAACAGTTCGCTCCAGATTTCAAACATCCCGGTTTTGATCGAATAGGATTAAGAGACAGATACAGACAAAAGAATTACGAAGCGCACGTTACGACGCCCGTATCTCAAGAATCTGAAAAGATCTTGGACGGAAAGAGCATTCCAAACCATATCCCTCCGACGCATACTCAACTTCCTAATGCCACTAAACTCCCGAACGCAATGCCTTCGAGACGACCTTCCACACAATACCCCAATACTCAGTACCCAAAACCTGCTCCATCCACGGATCCCCAGACTTCCAAATAGTTCCATGTTCAACACAGACAACAGGGTTCCTGGACCTCCTTACGAACCATACAACTACTCAACCAATCAGGATGTCTGGTCTGCTCCAAACCAACAGTCACAAATATTAGATAATCAAAAACCATATCCACCTAATGAAACAAGTAATACCTATGGACTTCAAAGTGGACAGCAACCGTTACCAACGTCATATCGTATGAATAGACAAGACCATCAACAAGGTATGGATCAAAGTAGTCAACAGTACATAAACCAGGGTCGAAGGCTTTCTTCTACTGTAAGACAATCGCAAAATCAAGGTCATACGTCTCAACAGTGGAACCCCGGTCAGAATCTTTCCCGGCGACAGAGCGTGCTTGCCCAACCGTCACACGATCCCCAAGAAAATGTTTACGTAGACGGCGGCACTGCCTCGTACGGCAGGAATGAATTTCGTAGCGGAACCGTATACTCCGAGCGCCAGCTGGATCATCAACAAGCGTCAAACGACCAGGCGTACAGACCAGCGATGGAACAAGGATATTCGCAACAGGGCTACTCCCGCTCCGCACAAGACCAACAAATATACCGGCAGCCGCCCGCAGGACCAGCAATTGTACCGCCAGCCTGCGGCTGTGGAACAAGAGATTGTGAATGGCGCTCGGCAAGTGGGGCAACGGCCGTCAATTGATTACTTTGATCATTACAAAAGGCCTCCGAGCAGAGACTCGAGCGTGGACCGGTACGGGAGGCGGTCTCGGCAGCCGTCGGTGGAGGCGCAGACGGCGGGCGGCGGATCCCGCGCAGGCTCCGTGGCCCCGCAAGCGGCGCCCGCGGCCGCGTCCCGCCCCGCATCGCGCGCCGCCACCCCGGCTGCGAGCAACGGCCACCTCGCGTCCGGACGTGGCTCCATCTCCCGAGCGAGCTCGAGAGACCACCAACCTTTCGAGGAATCTCTCTTACGAAAACGGAATCTTGGACAAGAAATATCGCCTTCACCGTATCAACCGAAACGGACCGAAAGCTTATATGTGGCGCAGAATCCAGCACCACCGCCTGCGCCTGTTACTGGTGGAGGCGGCGGCGGAGGGAGAAAGGTAAGAAAGAATAAGTAACATTATTTCCGACGGTATTTCGGTAGTCGAGTATTTTGTTGTTTTACTTATTCGAAGTAGGTAAGTAGTTTAGCAAATGGTTTGTTAATATAAATAAACTACTTTCTTAAATATTCAAAATATAAAGCATGCTATTTTTTCAATGTATCGATTAAACTGCTATCACCTATACAGTCCACATGGACTGGCCCCCTCTATGAGAGATTTACAAACACGTAGGTATGTAAATACAATAGTGTCCTTTAAAAAACGTACTCGGCTATGGTATGTTATACCACGGTAATACTAGGTAGTGTTACCGTGATTATGAAGTACGTCAATATGAAGCAATAATAAAATAAATTGTTATAACTAACAATATATATCACAACTGGCTAAAGGTATTAAATGACTTTAAATAATGAATTCGACTTCTAGGTCACAGTTTCGGTCATATACGAGTATCTATCAATCAAACTAGGATGAATACCGGACCAAAGCATGTGTTTTATTATTATTAGCTCTGTAGTTAATTATAGCACATTCAGTAAATAGTATTATTTCATATAAAATATCTTTATTAATAAATAATTCATTATATGCATTATCATCAGACGAACACTGTGCAGTGAATAATACTGGATATGTGTGATGATTTTACACTGGTTGTTATTTGACATAAATAGTATGATACAAAGTAAACGTAAAGGTAAGAATGTATGATTTACGAGTATGACGATCTAATTATGGTAACGCTGCTACTAAAACTGGAAAATTTAAAAATAAAATATACATATCACAAATGCACACCACTTATCCAGTCCAAATTAGGTTGGGTCATAAACATGTATTTAGGAACTGAGTAAAATAACCGTTTATTAAAAAAAGGCGGCACCTTTTTGTTATCACATATATTTTTGTCAGGCTTATGTTTAACAAAGAAAAACTTGTAGGTTATTCTACTTGATACATTGCGATACAAACAAAATCGGTCTGAAACCGCGGGGCGCTCCTGATTTACCATGCACGTACTTTACCGAAGTAATCCTTTTTGAACCCAGCCAGTCTACATCTAAATTCGCACTTGCTTACATATATATATAACACAAGCTAATCTGCTAAGATTAGACCAACAATAGGTATATCTCCCTATATTCTAGCTATTATATTTGAAGGCCTTGAAGCTAATTTATGCTCATTAAAACTTGCCTGGCTGACAAAGATTTAAAAAACATTAACCTATTTAAATTGCTTTATGTTTAAATATTTAAAACCAAAACTGTTTTAAATATTAAAATAAAAAACGATTGTACTTTAATAACTATTTGTCTCTTTTACCAACTACTCAATCTAAAATCTTGTTTATGACATAAACAAGATTTAAAGTTTATCTTAAATTTGAGATGCAAATATTTTCTCTTATTAATAACACAAGCATGGACTATGGTAAATAGAACACTTCAAATTGGAGTCATACATTTTATACATTAAAAATGATAGTAATAAAAAGAGCACAATATAATCAGTGATCAAGATCACAAAAGACCCTAAGTATAAAGAAGCGCGTGTAGGCGGCGGAGCACGTACGCCACGGGGCGACCGCGGCGGGCGCTCGGCTCGCCGGCTCAGCCTGTTCTATTTCTAAATTGAGACAGTCTCTCGCTGCCGCTTTCCGTGTATCACCTCTTCGCTATATATAACTGAAAATATTTTACAAACTAGCTAATTTGCTTTCAAAACTACAATACGAAGGCACCAATCGCAAATATACAACCACGAGTAAATTAATTGTAAAAACGTGCAATGAATTGTGACACTAATATTATTAATGATGTAACATTCAGCTGTGATCCGTGACTTTGATTAGACCAAGAATAGTTTTATGTGCTAACGAAATAACATCGTAAAATGTGGTATCAAGGCGAAGAAGATGAAGATGAAGACCTTATGTGTTCACCAGCCATACTGGCGCGGCGGGCATCCGAAAGTTGGATTAACGTTCCTCCGGTGGAGGTAACATTTTAATAAGGATTTTGTTTTAATGGGTAAAATAGGACGTCTATGATTTGTAGATCATAAAAACTAATAGGGGTGAAATAATCTTTGAGTTTGAATCACTAAAATACAAATCAGAGATGTTGACCCAGGTTTATAATAACACAAAGTGTTCAAACCTATTTCAACAAATATGAAGTAGCAGTGCTATATTTATTAACGTATACAGAACCCAGCACCACTTGTGATTTACAAAACAAAGTACCTAACTTGCTCGTGGTGCACTGCGCAGTTATCACACTAATCACAAAGCACTTCAATACCTACTAATAGTAATTTAATTAAACTTAAGTCCAACATTGTGTAAAAGGGTGTTTTTTATGTAAAATTTTACAAAGAGTATTATTTTGTCGGAATTAAAAGTTGGGCGATTTTAACTCATATAAATATAATAATAAATATCCACAGATATGCACACAACGCCAGCTAGATCCAAGTTAAACGTGAAACTTGTTTTATGTACATACATAAAATGTAATACATACATAAAATTAATATTTAGAAGAACATTCAGAACGCTGAATCAAAATTATTAAAAAAAAATCATTTTCTTCCCGACGTTTTGGTCGTATTTGTTTTTAATCTTTAAAAGAGAACGCATCAATAAATATCACAAGTTCAAGGTTGCAGTACTTCTATAGCTTGAACATTCCCAGAATCTACTATAACAGCTTGTACAGCGATACACATAGAATAAATGACCTGCTACGGCTGAATGCACAATGCAGGTGATGTTGGCCTGGGTCTCAAAAGACCCACATCTTGTAATCGTTGAAGCCCTTACAACTATAGCATCAACAGAGAATAATAACAATGGAAGGCGATGGTATGTGAGTGTAAGCCGAGTGGACGTGTCCAGATGCTGAGCACGCCCCAGACACTGCAGCGCAAGAAGTCGCTGCCAGACGTGGCGGGCATGCCGCGGGCGCTCGACGGTAGCGGCATGTCCCGCGAGGAGGTCTCCATGCTGGGCTCGGCGCGCCGCGAGGAGGTTCGCCGAATGCACGAGGAGTCAGAGAAACTTAGGGCTAATCCACTGCTCTATTTAGTCAGTCCGCAAGTTAAGGTGAGAAAGCGGGCATGTAGGCCCCTTTGGGTTTTACGATGACAATTAATGCACAATGGAACATTGTATGATTAGTTTATTGCATAACAAAAACTTAAGCCAGTTTTGATGCATGTTATTTTTTTTTGGTAGTACAAAAGTAGCTTTTAAATTAAGCTTTGTGTTTCTTTGCTAATGGTATGACAGGATAAAACAATTATTATTTACAGTTATTGTCAGATAATGTCATAAGTGTAAAAAGGATTTTATTTGTATAGAAAACAATAAAATGAGGGTATTTGTAATTTAATAATCTGTCAAGTATAATAGCAAGTTGCTCTCTTCCCATTGGTTATTCGCGTGACATTTGGATATTTAATGTCACTACAAACATCAGTGACCAATCGAAATTATCCTAGACCTTTCACCAACGTAGCGCCATCTAGTGAGGTTTTACATTGCAAAACCCCTCATTGGTCTCGAATAAAATTGACGAGTACCCATACATCGAATTTGTGTAGCAAATAGCAATCAACAAAACAACCGTAGCTACTTTCCGCTACGGAAATGCAGTCTACGAGGGTCTTGCTACGCGCGTTGCGTTACCCATGCGTAGAAGGTTAATACGTTTACGAATCGCATGGCGCAATAGGTTTTCAAGTGTTTTTTATTGGGTAGATACTTGTTCAGATCCATTAAATGTAAACACACTGTTTATACTAATTCACCGCACAGTGTCAGTCTGAAAACCAACAAAAGGTAACTAAGATTTTGAAACACCAATGGCACGGTAATATTAACGTACAGTATTCCAACAAAGAAACGGGGGGAGCTCGAGTTATAATACTACACGCTCGCTCTTAGCGTGATAAGATAGGCGGACGACGCATGTTTTTTTTTAATAATAACCTCGTGATTTTTTCACTAAAAATAAGTTAGAGTAAGATATTTAATATGACATATTGTGATGTTTTTAATTTTATGATTAAGAGCATTATTGTCTAATAAATTATTTTTTCTCCACCTTGTCAAAACAGTCTTAAATAAACCATTACATGTATATGAATCCGATTTTATTTTATTCTTTTTAATATAATAATGTAGCATTATAGCGTCTTCTTAGTTGAGACGCAAATATTTCTCGGTCACAAATTCATAAAGGAGAATTGTTATTAAAAAAAGAACATGATTTTTAAATCAAATATACTGGTCGAAAACAGCACACATTATTATTGAACACTTCCTATTCAATTTAAAATAAATCAATTTGTTAAAAGTTAATATTTTATTCTGCATCAACATTACGGACCATGATACCAGACTATACACACTTAATTTATATGTTACTAGTATCATATACTTGTTTATATTACTTTTCACAACTTTTACATCATTTTAAAATATTTAAACAAGGTATTTATTTTGTTATTATAAAAAATAACTGCATTTACAATCTCAAAACTAAATGGAAAAAGGTAAATGTATACAAAAAATGCTGGTGGTGGGTTGCAGCCCTGTTGCATGTTTATGTAACGTGCGGCTATAGGTATTTATATCATAGCCACGCGGTCGAGTTGAATCTGTTTAAATTACGGTGCCAATNTTACGCTTTCCGACATAGTTTGAGCAGAATATAGAATACCGTTTATCATACTATATCCATTTCTCCTCATATCTGCCCTCTGAGTCTGCAAAATAAAATACAGTTTAATACAAACGATTGATTCATACAGACAATCGCATCCATAAGAAATACATACCTGACAATATAAAGCTCTTCTTAATATATCTATATCACAAGGATCCTCAGTCATAACAAAGTCTATAACAGCAGTCGTCAAACTTTGTTGTTCAGGAGTTACATCTTCGAGTAACCAATAGAGATCTGCAATAAATTGAATGGTTACTTGAGAATATTACAAAATTATGTGAAAATATGATAATGTAAGTAATAGTTCATATTATATACCTTTCTTTTCACAAGCTAACCTTGAAACCCACGCATTAACAAACTTATTTCTTTCAGAATTATCATCATCTTTCTCCTCATCAGCCATTATGAGATCATTTTTGAGATCATCCGCGAGCAACATAACTTGTTTCTCGCTCTCCATCGACTCCTTAAGAATAGAATTATCAGTCATATCATTTATAGAACTAATCGACACTTCATTTGTAGGTGTTTTATCATCATAATCTTTATCTAATATATCCTCGCGTTCTGACACTTTGTATTCGCTGCGTCCTTCGTTCCGCATGCCGTCACTGTTGCAGGCATTTTTCAGATCTTTTTCTAATATTTTGTCTTTTGCTTTAAGTTTAATTTTGTTTTGTTGATTAAGGGCGCACTTATCGCCCGCACCATCATTGAAATGCCCACGGGGATGTTCTACTATGATGCTTGGTGCGTCATCGGGGGTCTTGCTTGCATTTGCTATTGAAGATTTTATCAACAATGCATCACCTTGAAGTAAACTGCCAGTTACTTTTAACATGCTCTTACTTAAACTGTTCTGTCGGTTTCTAAGATCTTTGGTTGTTTCAAAGCTAAAATAGAAGAAGTCATATAATATTTGGCATTTCATATGGCCCAAACTTATGTAAACGAAAACGTTTAGAACAGGTTAAAAAAAACATAATACTAACCATTTATTGAAGCTAGGTGTTTTGGCTGCCTTCATAACTTTCTGGAATATCTTTTTTTGCTGTGCAAGGGCGACGGTAGGGCGGACGAGAATGCAATGCGGCCACTGCGGGTGACATGGCCGCGCGAACCTCGTGAAGAAGAAAGCGGGCTCTCTCTAACGGAGCAGCACATACCTTCGTTGAACAGAAAACGTACGTAGTATTAACTATGCACATTCCTTAAACTTGACGTATTAGTTAATAAATTAGACTTTTCGCATTTATAATTTTCATGTCATACTTGAGAGTAAAAATCACTGCCAAAACTTTATGAGCGTGCTTACTTATAAATTGTATTTCAATAAATATTTTTTTAAATAATGGAAACACAAATGAAATGTTAAAAAACGAATATAGCAAAACATTCGATATTATATTACTTATAAAATAAATATTACCTCTTTATAACCACGGGAGAGTTGTTGTCTTGTCCTCATTAACGTCCACTTGCTCTGCTGTACTGCTTTCACAATCTCGGACATAGCTGGCGACAGTTTCACTTCGCCTTTTTCCATTTCTGTACAACGACAAATATAATAAATAGATTACAATATTCAACTTAGTAAATAAGAAGTCTCCTAATATTAATGCAATACGTTACCAGCAATGGCCGTTGCTAAAGCATGTTCCTTCAAGCCGGCATGGTACAGCAGTGCGGCAAGCATAGCCCGCCTCAGTTCTTCCAAAGGATGTTCAGGTGGGAAATGCGGCGCGCAACCCTCACGTCTCTCGCATGCCCACCACAAATGCAGCGCTAGCGGATCCTGGCACAAATATTTGTACATCATCAAAACATCTATAAGGCATATGTAAGCAAATTGAACGCTAAAACGATATTTACGATATCTTCATTGATTGTGTCTACATTTCGCAGAGTTCATATGACTCGTAAATTGAATGCGATTCCTAATGACATTTTAGCCTAATAAAATTTACGAGTCGGCAGCATGGAACGTGCTAATCCTATGTTAACATAATGCTTCTACCAATATAGGGCAGATTTCTATATAAGTCATCCGGTAATTCCTTCATTCGACCGTCATCCGCTATTTATGGTATAATTATTTGTACGAAGTAGATGAAAGTATATTTAGTCGTCATTGTTAGATTTAAACGTAATAGGGAACTAAATAAAATCCATTACTCCAGGTGCTCTTATTTACATACACACATATACTAACGTGCCGGTAACAACTTACATGTAATTTGGGCTCTGCGAGCGCGAACAGCAAGGCGTCAGCTTTCGCTGGGGCTGTAACGGCGTTGGGGCGAGGCGGTGGTCTCGAGGCGCGAGACGGTGGGGCATCACTAGCGGGACTGTTTCCGCCAGTCGAAGACCCGCTGCGGGCCTCCGCCTTCTCTTCTTCGAACGGATTCGTCAGTTGTGATACCTGATTACGCGTATCACTTAAGTTTATAAAGCATAGTATTGAATGGGTAATTTGTATAATACATCTGCGGTCACAGCTACTTTTTATGTCAGACAATGTACATGACGGTCAGGATGCTGACCTGAGGGTAAGCATCCTGACCGTCATGAAGCATCCGACCGGTAATATGCCTGACCATGTCAGAGGGGCATTAAAGGGGACCAAGAACTGATAAACAGTATTTATTATTCATCAATGCCGCACTAGGCCCGTCACCCGACGCAACAGATGTTAGGTCTCGTATGCCCGGGAAGTTTATTAGCTACAGTGCCCTTATCCCGAAACACTAAAGTGCATAACAATTCTATTTCACGGGACGATATCTGGCACTGAGGTGCTACCTACCTAGACGAATCAATACCGACTCAACTACCTACCTTAAACCATTCGGGACTTAAGTTAACCTCATTGGCTCGGCATACGTGCTTTTATTATTGCTAAACAATAAAGTTTTCGCTGTTGGCCACAGATGGCCTTCACATATTCATTAGGCAAAAACGAACGAACCTTTGGTCAACCAGCAACACGCACTGGACTAAGGTGGCAGGTACCGGTACAAAATTCTTCAAGGCTATAAGTTACTGGAGGAGCATTTAGGTTTCCCAGGTATAGAATGTATGCAATGACGATTCCATTACCAAAAGTCATATATCTTGCCTACTGACGGTGTTTTTCCACTACTTCAATAGGTTAAAAGTGGCTTAGTCAAGAGTCACTTGTTTGGCTCTCCCCTATTGTTTTGAACTCTGAGTCAAACCTTAGTTTTCTCAACCAACCTGTAAGCCTCCTCTTAGGAACACAGCGGCTGCAAACGGTGCGGCGTCCTTCTCAACCTGTTGAACTGGCAGCGAGGCCGCTAGCCGAGCGCCCGTTTGTGTCAGACCCAAGCCCAAGTTGAACGCGGACGTAGACAGAATGTGATGGGCGCGGAGGCTTGCCGTACTTTCCTATAGTTAAACATAAAAGACAAAATAAGCGTGATTTTATCCTCGTGCAGAAGCTACTCGTGTGTACCCATACTCTTAAACTGTACACCTTGCCGGTAGGAGCCATAGTCGCGAGTCTCTGTACGTTCGACCAGTCCCTATTCGGGTTACGAGCACGTATCGCTTTTCTCCCCAAACATATACTAGGTTACCTGATCAGTCAGTAATTATAATATATTAAGCTTTATATTTTTTATATTATAAATTATAAAAGTAATTACTTCCACTCCTCAATTATTTTCATTATGTTGTCACTTATGTACATTCAGATGATACAATGTCATAAATACTTACTGTGCATTTGTGGCTGTAGATATGGTCCCCATACAATCCGACGCATTTTTCAGTGACTCGCGATATATACGCGGCGTGGGGCTCCACGCTAAGGGCGGCCGTGGCATCGCATCCTCGCAGTTTACGAACCAACTCAACAGTGCTGGCGTTCTCGCATTCGAAATGTTCTACGTCGTAAACGTGACTGCCAACTATTATCCAGGAACCGCCCTCTTTTATGTGGTTCTGAAGGTCGCATCTGATACACACAGATTAAAAATTTATCAGATTTGATGCGAATTTTCATACAAAAAAAAATACATGTAAGTTGTTTATAATTACGATGAATGATCTCATTTTAACTGAATTTGTTTTCATGATAAATAAACCTTAATCCTTATAATATTTTATTTATTTAATAAAACATGTCTTTTTTAACAATGTCTAATAGTGATTATAACAATTAAATGCTCATGAACCTATTCAACGAAAAATACTCGCTTAATATTTCAATTTAGTAGTATCACATCTTTACTCAAAACTCATCATTCAGTTAATCAAATATTTCATGATTACATTGCTTGAAAAACATTAATTTAATTGTTTTAAACGCAGTGTGCGGGATGGGATGGTGTTTATCCCTGCACGGCACCCGCCCGCCAAGACTATGACTTAATTCGCTGTAAGAGTGGACTGTAATGACTCTTGTCGTAAAGAAACAATTGACGGGCGAGTGCTTGCCGGTGTGGTCCAACGGTAGGATGCGGTGGTAGTGCTGGTGGCGTCGCAACGCCACGTGCAGTAACGCTGGTCGGGTCGAGGGGTCGTTGGTAAGGAAACACAATGCTTCATGTAAACTTGCAGGGGCTTGGTTCGCAGTTGGGCTCTTCTATTCTTCTGTAATAGCGTAGTTCTCTTCGCCGAAATGCATGCATTTTCCAGAAATGTGCCCGTTTTTATACTTTATGTACTATTATTCACTATGTTAGGTGTACACAGGGTAAATGAAAGACGTTACAAGATGATTATTTATTGACTAAACTGTTTCCTACCTATCTATTTGCGTAATAACTATCTAATTACCTATCTTATAAATCTTCATACTATAAACTCTTATATTTACTATCTTATTACTTACAATATTCAAATACTCTTAACTATATATTCCTAACTGTTAATTATATTGCTATTCTATCTATTTATGTATTTCACATATCTATGTATCTATATTTCTATTCTGTGACGGTCGTCCCGAACACGCAGAAAGACATAATTAACTTTAAAAAATAACTTTACATACTTGCGTATAACGCTGTTGTTGAGCTGGGTTCTCTTAGAGACAAGGCCAGGCCATCCTAGCAAGTCAGCATCTAGCCGGGCTGCCCCCGGTAGTACACGGGCAGCTTCATCACACGCCCGGGCCATCTTCACCAACGCCGCGCCACAGTCCGCCAGCGCGCTTGCATTACGGGCTGAGCAAGCACACACCCACGCGCACAGTTCGCTTATTACGCGACCTGTATAACATTTATTTTTAGTTTAATTGTTTACTAACATCTTTAAAACATAAGTTAAGAACTACAGAGTATCTTTGTGATGACTTATGTAAAAGACAGCAGTCACAATTTCGGTGGGCTATTTTCTTACTTTTGTTAATGAGAATACTTAGCAATGAAGTCGACAGTCTAACTAGCTGAAAGTGTTAACTATCGCCTACAATTCAAAAGAGGTCCCTTGTATTTAAGACAAAAGTTGCTAAAAAGTTAACTTTGTACGGTTGGTTGACGTAACAACCAGTAATTTCAACTCGGAACACAGCATTGCTGTTATAGTTGTGATACATGAGATTTATTTACATAAAAAATAGGGTTTACTTAAAATAAAAAAAGCCAGAACAAAAAAGCAAAAATATATTAAGAACTTACCGACAATATCCGTAGCAATAAGATCACACAAAGCCCGGAGCTGGGCGTCATCGGCGCGATGTACCGATCTAGCGAATGTACCAAGAGCCGAATGAGCGTGTTCCGCCACAAGAGACACATACTGTGTTAGTATCGCACGTACACCGCCTCTACTGCTGCGCCCGCCACGGGACCACATCGCCTCGCAGAACAACAGCCTAAACGGTCACAAATAAGTTATTTAAATATTAGAAGTTATAAGTGCCAGGTGGTTAACTGACCCCTGTAATGGACAAGCAAATTTGTGATACAGAATAGTAATAATATCTTTATTGCCACATTTTCCCCCTTTCCATATGCAATCAGTCTTACAGCTTTAATCAGATCTTAGAAAGAAAGAAAAAACATTTATCTTATGTACTATGTTCACATTATTGCTACATAAATGTAGGTACCTTTGAAACCTTATTAGCAGATCGCAACTGGGGGCTTACGGTATCGTGTCCTTTGGGGTTATCAGTTTTGGTCGTATCACCACAGATGATAGCGTTCATGTGCATTTGCGTTTGACAACTTGTATTCCGAATAAGATGTTTTACCTAAAAAGAAAATTTTCATTTTATGACATTACATTTATTAAGGGTACTTTGCGAAAAGCTGAAACAAACTTACTAAGTGCATCAGCGGAACGGAGGCACCTTTGTCTGATGAAGTAGCATTATTTAACTGGTATTCTTCTACACAACCTGGAGCAAAAACACGTTTTGTGGTTATACAATCTTACTGAAAACTTTTTGATGTAGAATAAACGTAAATGACTTTCTAACGTTTTATGAAATAAAACGTATAAAAAGTAATTAACGAACTTTTGGATCAAAATATATACCTTGAACATCTTCAGTTTCATTCCCGCTAGATGATGTATGCTTGCCTCGCTGTCCCGTTATTATGTCGATTTGATCGTAATCTCTGCAAAAAATTTTTTTGTGATATTTCAATATGATGCATTATGATTTTATGATACACATTTGCATAATGTTAAAATAAACCTATAAAGTGTTTCATTCTTGTAAGAAAACAAAACATTTTTTTTTTATTAAAAGGGGAAAATTTTTACAGCCTTCCTTGTTTCAGTTCATCAGCCCCATCCTCATTCGGCAAGATGTACCACGAGTTGGTAAGGCACTCTGTTTAAAGAACAAAATGTAGAACCTATCAGCTCTTAAACCTCAACAACTGAAGTACGTGTACTCACACATCAAGCTCCAAGTGGCTGTAAGGATCCGTAGAGTGCGCCTGTAATGCGGTCTTCAATGCGTCCCTGAGCCCACCGCCGCCGAGCAAGGACCATACCAAAAGCTCAGTCATATAACGTGCGCCTGCGCTGGCCGGTACCGCACCTGAATAATTTCATATAATAATAAATATCTGGTAAATAAACAATTACTATTTTTGAGTTTTGAGTTCGACGTGCATTATTCTTCGTTATAGCCATGTCATCATGTCAGTCATGTACTGGACTAGACATACCTAAGTGACCGACGAGTTAAGAGGTTTCGAAGCGTTGTAAGTCACGTAAATCCACTGCATATGGGCGGTTAGCCGGCCTCATTCACGGTTTTTTTATGTTACGTATACAGGACGCTCACCTGATGGTAAGTGATACGCCTGACCTTGACAGAGCAGAATTGGATGCGAACAGCAACTCATAAATAGTTATTACTCTCCATCAATGCCGCACTGTGCCCGTCACCAGAGACAACAGATGTTTGGTCTCTTATACCCGGTAATTTCACTAGCTACAGCGCCCTCATATTGAAACAAAAAAGTGCATATCACTACTGTTTCACGGGACGATATCTGGCGCTGCCGTGGTACTAGACGACTCAGTATCGAGTCTATAGCCTGACCAATAAAATAAAAAACCTCGCCATATTGCGGAAAACTATTGGAACTAATTTCTTCAACTGGCAACCATCTATAAGAGATGTCATTATTGTCATCTGTCAAAGTGTGTTGTCGATTGTGCGTGGTGTATTTCTTGGTTAAGTGAGTTATTTCAGCGTTAAAATGCCAAAAACTATTAAAAGCCAGTTAAGAAAAGTTATTTATAATATAAATAATTACTTGTCAGAAAGAAGGTCTGAAGGAATTGACTCTATTCCTCTAAACAACATCACGGACCTTGTTGTCAACATGACCGGTAGGTACCTCATATACTACGTCCAATATGAATTGGTTAATTTGTGACTAATTTTTAATTTAAAAGTTCTGTTTTTTTATTTTTGTTTTTTTTTTGTATAGGTATATCCCGATCGTCCGTAATGAAAATACGAAGAGAAGGTCAGACCTCAGTTGTATTTACTACACCCAAGAAAAATAAACCTAAAACAAAAAAGAAAATCAATTTGGATGATTTCGATCTCTGTGCAATTAGGCATAAATTACAAGAATTTTATGCCGTCCGAAAAGAAGTACCGAGTTTGAAGCGGTTGCTTGCAGCTCTGAAAGAATCAATAAATTTTGTTGGTGGCAGGGAATCTCCTTGTTTACTGTTACACAAATTAGGTTATAAATTTAAAAAATGTAGAAATCAAAGGACAATTTTTATGGAGCGGTATGATATAGTAGCATGTAGGGATAGATATCTACAAGAAATCAAAGATGTAAGGAAGAGTGGTATGCCAATTGTATACCTTGATGAAAGTTATATTCGTACTTCGCTCAATCATGCTAAATGCTGGCAAAGTGAAAATGAGCCTGGTGGATCTAAATCTGTGGCTAAAGGCAAAAGATATGTCATTGTCCATTGTGGTGGCAAGACTGGGTTCGTCCCTAATGCTATATTAATTTATAATGACAAAGAAAAAAAGAAGATTTCCATGACGCCATGAATACAGTTAATTTTAAGAAATGGGTATTGGATAAATTAATACCCAATTTGCATGAACCTACCTGTATAGTCATGGACAACGCTAGATATCATTCTAGCCAAATCAACAAGCCACCGAGCATGATAAATAGAAAAAAAGAAATTACAGACTGGCTTTCATCAAATAATATTGCCTACCCTACCAATGCTACCAAAAGTATGCTAATGGTTATAGTAAAACAAAATAAACCTGACCCAATATATGAAATAGATCATTTAGTACAGGATTATTACATTATATATTATATTATATTTACATTATTGGTCACAAAATAGTAAGACTGCCTCCTTATCATTGTGACCTCAATCCTATTGAGATGATATGGGGCATAGTAAAAGGGAAGGTTGCCACAAAGAATGTTGGTTTAGACAATATCACATTCATGCAGCTTGTAAAAAACTGTTTTGAGGTAAATATCACATTTCATCTGATATAATATTAAATATTTTGTTTAGATACAGTTACTGACTTATTAATTATTTTTCTAGGATATAACTGCCGATACATGGAATAATTGTTGTGAGCATACAAAGAAAATAGAAGAAGATTATAGACAAAGGGGGCCAGTAATTGACAGAGAAATTGATAAATGTATTATAAATGTTGGTGACGATAGTGAAACATCCAGTGATACAAGTAGCAATGAATCTGTTATCTGAAATTGAAACACAACAATCAGACAATGAAGATCGTGAAACTTATGAATCTGTTGAATATTTGGATTCTGACTTTGAAGACTTATGTTATTAAAATATTAAATAAAGCTAATACTGAAATAATAAAGTTGTACTTTTTTAAACTGCCTAATAAGAATCAGAATCAGAATGCCTATAGTTTACTTTTAAGGAAGTTTATTTCACAATACTTTAAAAATTAAATATTTACTTGAAAAAAAACTTGTAGTAGGAACAACCTTTAAAAAGTAAATTTTAACTGTCCTTCCTGAGTCGTTAGAAAAGAAAGAAATAAACCTAGATTGTATTGTAGTGATTAAAAAAAATTTAAATGTCGATTCTTCTTCTAGCCGCGAATTTAAATAAATAGTAGGTAAACTAACTTTCTGCGATAGTTTATATTAAATTAAACACTAGCTAAAAAAGTACACTTGCCAATTTGCAATAGTATGACTATAGTAGATGTTGCCATAATCATAGTTAATATAGCGCCCTCAGAGCAGGTTTTTTATTTTTTTGGTCAGGCTTTACCACCCAGTATGCTGGAGCCGCTAAATTGCTACGTACCCTGCGGTAACAGTGCAATAAGATGCTGCGCTCTGATCTGTGGAGTGGGCAGCAACAAAGGCCACGCGGCGGCTAGCGCCCTCCTTGCCGCAGCCGCCGCCGCAACGCCAGCCCGACCTTCCACCAATGCAACCAAGGCCGTGTGGACGCCAGTACACCACGATCGACTCTCACTGTCGGCTACTTCCACCTCGTTGCCGCGGGAACATTGCCACGCGTGTACCTACAAATTATTTACAAATTTAAATGACAATGTACCTTTAAAGACCCATCTGGTGTAAAGTTTGAGAAATCGGCTATTATTGGTGTAAATGCGGATTGGTGGAAACGACTACTGTCCCGTTAGTATCCGGACTGATGCCTTTTCGGACAATCATGTGATCCTGAATCACATGATTGTCCAAAATCATTTTAAATTGCAATTTTTTTGACAAACTAGGCAACCTTAAAAAGATACTTACTTGTAGTCTAAGAAGATTCAAGCAAGAAATTGCTAAAGACTCATTTTCTTTGATAGATGTGGAGTTGCTTTGCTCGACTACGATTCTCAGGAGACGCTCCAAAAGCCTATAAATTACAAAGGTTATTATAAGGATATAAAGTTAAGGTAATAATATGTTGTAATAACTTAACAAACAACTGAAATCTAAATTACTTACTTGAAAGTATTGTCAGACAAATCAATAACGAATGGCATTGAGGACGGTAAGTCTCTTGGGCTTTCTTCACTCCAAACAATAATTTGTGTCGGCCCACTTGTAGCACCTGATACAAAATAAATGTCTCATTTCAACCCGAACTATATTTTAAGTATTTCGAATAATATGTTGTTGGTAAAATTCGATCACAAGTGTAGTTAGGTTAAAAGTAAGACCAGACCGCAAAAAAGAAATCTAGCTGTGGGATTACCGCTCATCTAGCCTTTATGCTGCATCAGTAAAAAAAATTTTTGTGCAACTCAAAGAGAATAATTCTGCAAAATTACTCTTTTTGAGTAGAAAAAAGTTTGAGAGAGAATAAATAAGAGCAAAATACCATGTCTCACCTTGAGCTTTATAAGGCACATTGAGCACCTGTAGCAACTGGGGCACGGGCCGACTGATTTGCGCCCGCGCTCGTGAGTGCCCCACGCGTACAATGCACCTTCCGATGTCAACGCGATCCCATGGGAGGCTCCCACTGATAAATCCTCCACGCGAATACCTATACAAATGATTCAGATAGATAGAAAACTATCAATAAACGACTACTTTTACGCCGAGCCAATTATACTAATCTTAGAAATACTGTACTCCGGCCCGATGGATCGATGATTTATAAAAAGTCGCTGGTGAAGGCTGGATGAGAAAAGCGAATGATCCGGGTATCTGGTGCAAAATGGGGGAGACCTATTTCCAGCAATGAACTGCCGTAGGTTGTAAAGTACATTAAAATGTTACTCGCTTATTGAAATTACTATCAAATTACAGAAATCAACAAAAAAAATTGTGTCTCGTTTGGTTTGATGGCAGTCAAATGGTTACTATTTCTTAGAAACTTTTGATCTTGAATGTATTGAAAACGCTACGTTTAATTGAATACAGAAAAGATCATTTTATATTATCTATTGTCCTCTTTCTTACCTTGAAAAGCTTCCACTAATTTTGGTATTTTGATACTCTCCATATTACCATGGCCGAGTCGATAGCCATCACCTTTACCCCAAGTATAGACTTGTCCCCTGCAACAATAAATTTAGATATAGGAACATAAAAGTTACAATGACCAATAACTGTAGATTGCCCATTATAATAACTAATGCAGTCATACAGTCTGAAGTTGTACTGGCCTACATCGATTAAGATAATTAAGATCATGAACTGCTTGCACAAATGGTTTCTGGTCCATTGTGCAGTAATAGTTAGCCAACGTATTGTTCTTCGTTTGGAAGGACCCCTACGTTAGGGAACATAGAACGGTGAAGACGTCGGCTACTAGTAGCCAACGGTTGCAAGTTCAATACATGTCTTTGTATGCACGCACATATTTGTTTGTATTGGTCTGTTCACTGTATTTTTTGTTTATTAAGAAAAATAGCATAAAAGAGTGTTTATCCGTTGTTTAGTACCAAGTACAAGATCATTGCTCAAATCGGAGAAAGATGGCATTGTGTTACTGTTATTGAACCTTTGTTATAAATTAATAAAGAAACCATACATACCCATCAGTGAGGGCTGCATGCCAATGTTCCCCCGTATATACACGTGTGATTCTGAGAACCGAAAGGGAAGTAAGAGTTCGTGGCGCCCCGCCTTCGTTGTCGCCAAAAACCTGCACCGCGCCTTCCCAAGTGCAGCAAAGAGTTTGACTTTCACCCCAACCTATAATTAAATATTATGATTAAAACCTTGCACCCCATCATCTTTCTATTTATTATTTTTATGTTTATTTATAATGATATCGCCACCTATGGACATTCGTCTCTCCAGAGGAGCTAAGAGTGCGTCGTAAACAACAAATTAAAAGAGATGGAAAGGAAATATAGGGAAGGAGGCATTTGCGGGAAATTTCCATGCGCACATTCACAATCCTGTCGAAACAAGACACTGTCAAATCAAAAGTTAAAGTCAGTTTCTGTTTGAATTGATTTTTGAACAGTCATATTCTTCCATTGGCAATGGTACCAAATGGATAATCAGATTTTTTACTTCTACTTGATATCTTTTTTTGTCTTGATATTTGTTCGATTTTAAAATATTAGATTTACTTACCTAACGCTATATCTATGACGCGTTCAATGTTGTGGGCACTGAACGAGACCGGTTGCGGCGTAAGGCAGTTCTCTATGGTACCGTGACCGAGACGACCCTGAGTCCCACGGCCCCAGGTATACAGCGCTCCACGGGAAGTTATCACAGCACTGAATTAAACAAAAATGACAAATCTAAGTTTTCAATCTTAAAATATGCTTTTAATAGTCAAAATAAGATTGACTGTTGTAGCCGATGTACTTCGATCGAACAAATTTTCACGCTCAGCTCGTGAGTAGTCACTTGCGCGCGTTGCATTATACGACGGGATGTGGCACCTAACACTTATATGAAATTTAACGGAACCCTCGTCGACCGAACCCTCGCGACTATTTAATGGTAAACCAATGTCAAATGGCACTTGTCTTACCACCTCCAAAGCAAGTCAAGCGTCAAGTAATCAACGCACAACTTGACTAATTAATTCTTATATCCAAACCACTTCGTAATAAACCGAAAAATATAAGGGGTTCCTTTCACCACACCAAACTCCAAAATGAATTGAGCAACAAGAGGAAGTTGTGCATTACACTAATAAGTTCATTCTGAATCCTTTCAAATATAGTAACACGAACATACTTCAAAGCAAGTCGATTATCACGAATATGCTACGTACGAATTGTGTACAAAATTCGTACGCAAACATTTCCACAGTACCTGCAAGCCAAGCCAGCAGCCACGCGGACCACCTCGTGATGAGCCAAATGATGCAACGGCGCCGGAGCGTCTCGCGGCGCTGTATCACCGTGGCCCAGACGCCCGTCGTCGCCAGAGCCCACGACCATACTCCGAAACCGCAGAGCAGCATAGGTAATGCCGACCGCACGGGTGGCACGACACTTCTGCGTTATTGTTTTGTTCTCCAAACTGTTTCGTCATTCCAATTACCTTTTAACTCCAACGTCGTCTATACATGACAGTACTTGCGTGTCCAATACGCCAACGTCATATATACGTGACAAACGCGGCCTCTTAAAAATGTGAAATAAATATGTTGAAAAACGTAAAAAGTGGTTACTATATTTTTCGTTGGTATTTTTATTTATTTTGTGCTGTGGAGTCCAGGGCACGACCATGCGTTTATAGTGGCGTTCAAAAGGTTATTAACATCATCTTTATATTGGCAATAGTAATAATATCGAGGGAAAATATTAAAATAAGGTTCCATTTGTTCCATTTGGCTAAGGAACCTAAAAACACCTAGCACTTACTTGGACCAATTGAGGAGTCATTGTATCATATGGCAGTGAGTATACAGCTCCATCTTGCGTTAATAGTAACGCCAATTTCTGCGCAAGCAATTTGTTGAATCCTCAGGTGTGCCAATTGTAGAGGCCAGTTAACAGAGACCACTTCTTGAGCTGATTCTGTACACTATTATTAAAAGAAAAAAAACATAACATCATTATTTGTTGGTCAAGTATTAAGTAAAATTTTCATTTTTTGACGACACATTTGGTGTAACGGTTGAGACATCAGCTACTACTAACTCAAGGGTACCTGATTCAATAACATTTGTGTGCATGAACATGTCTGTTTTATGGTCTAAGTGTTTAAAAAGAAATAATAAGATGTTTGTTGTTTAGTACCCATAAAAACTAAATGCTTAGTTTGAGACTAGATGGCCTTAGTTTGTGACTAGCCTAGAATGTCAGTGAATAATAATTATTTATTTATTTTAATAGTTAAGAGGTTGATTCATACCGTAACAAATCCCTTCATGGGAGGAAGTAATGGAGCACCAAGCCTATCCAGGTGACATAAAAGTGCAATACCAGCCTTCCTCACTTCCATCAATCCATCACTGCAGTATGCTTAGCTCTGTAATAAGAACATAACAAGGTTAACAACTTTTTAATCAACTGCTTCTATGACTACAATATTAATTACGATATTTCATACTTTAGATATGCTTCTGTAGCATTAGCTTCTGTATTCGGTTCATTGTTGACTGGGATTTGGTGCTGGACTTTAGCCATCCGCCTCAAAAAAGGCCCTATTGGTGCTGTGCATTCTTCTAGTGTGATTCTGAAAGAATAAAAATATTTAATCACATCTATCAACATATCTCCGTTCTTCTGGACAGACTGTGTGTTAAATCAATTGAACCTTTAAGCATTATTGCTTAACATAAGCGATAATAGCCTAGTAGGTTCCATACCTGTTATCCGGCTGCCGTTTCTGACGCGGAGGCAGCGTAACGAGCACATCGGCCGCCTTTAAAAGGGCGGGCAATTCTGCGCGCCGCGCGCATAATTCTACCCATACGCATAAAGACGTACGCCAGTCGCCCAGCGGCACGTTGCATCCTACTTCACTGTAAAAAAGTATTATATATTATAAAATTATTTCACTCAATTTTTAACTACTAACTATACATATGCACTGTTTTTTTTTCGAACTAACTACTGCTTTACAGTAGTAGTAGCCTAATATATGTTTGGAGAGAAAAGCGGTCCTGCATACGCCGGTTACGCGAATAGGGACCGTGCAAACCTACAGGGACACGCGACGATGGCCCCCGCCGGCGGGGGCGGAATCACGGTTGCCGGTTTGTAGACTGTTGTAATTTTTTTGCTATTTCTGATGCCGATGCAGCGGCGACGGTGATCTGCACGTTGTTTCATAATAATGCTAAAGATAAAAAAACATTGTTCAAATATTTAGTAGACTAGAAATTAAAATTAACTTAAAGCATTGAATGTATGAAGTGTGACGCAAATATAACAATCACATACCCAGCAACAACTTGGTGGAGAAATTTCGCGGCGCTGTCAACGACTTCGGCCCATATCCTCTGTGAGCGAGGCACCTGTTGGGCCGCAACGGCGCCAGCGAATAACGCCGCATCGGGCAACGCGCGGACAGCGTCCAGCGCGTCGCGTAACAGCGCCGAGCACACGTCCGCGTCTTCCCCGCATCGCCACGCACGTCGTACTAAGGATAACGCTAGACGAAGGGCCGCTCTAGCGCCGACCCGCGCTAGTCTACAAAGTCAAACAATACGCAAACTTAGAACTGTCTTAAAGACAAACAACATTGAGAAAATGCTCTTTAATAGTTTTTCATCAGATAGTATTATGTGAATTGAGTAAAAATAGCACAACCTCATGTATCGTGGGGTACAATCACTTCATCAGGATATCACAATATATGTTTACATGCAAACACAGCAATTGTTAATAATATAAAGTATTAACAAATAATATTTAGCATCAATAAACTAGATTTTAACCACCTGAGTTTGAGTTTTATTTCTTTGCTGCAGCCAACACAGCTGAAGCCATCAAGTGGGTCGGCATCCCACATATGCTCTTTATCTCAGTATTAGTCTTTAGCTTATCACACATTTTTATATAAGAATATCAATAAATATTCTTAGGCTGGGCTAGTCCTAGTGGGACAGACTTCAAAAATAAATCCTCATTTCTTGCTGATTTGGAATGTGTTGCCTTCCTAAACTAACACACCCATCCAAATAAAAAATCCTTTAAATAAATAAAATTTTATATTAGCAGAAAATTGGAACTCATACTTTTCAGAGTCATCAGTTTGTTCTTCAGTCTCCTCTACACTTTCAGTAGTTAGCTCAACTGGTTTGTTCAAGGTGCTCAAAGCTCTGTTGCTCACTGCATGTGGGGGTTTCTTCTCCAATTTTATTATTTTTATCTCTTTAGTATGGCTTTGGTCTCTGAAAATATATATCGTTTTTTTTAAAAGTATTTAATACCAATAAGAGTAGTTATATACCAAATAATTGAAAGACAATCTATAGGTGGATTCAATGGTAAAGACTACACTTGAAACATATTGACGGTAAAAAGCGAAACTGCTGTAACCCTCATGTAACTTATATGGGGGTTACAGCAGTTTCGCTTTTTACCGTTGATATTAAAATAAAAATCTACATTTAATAGAAGTAGCATAATTTATGAAACTATAACAAAGCCACGTTTGTTTATAAAACAATTATTATAAAACCAAATAGTTATAATACCTAATAACAGCTACAAGATGTCTATTGCACAAGACTATTAAGCGACGAATTTGTAATATGTATGGACTACTGACAGCAGTATTAATGGCTCGCACTCTTTGCTCCCAAAGCAGTGATTCCATGAGGTTTTGCAAACATATAGGACCTGAAAATTTAAAAAAGATTGCATGACTTACAAAATTATAACATATTAAGAGACATTACAGATTTAGCATTTGAAATAAATTATCATGACATTTAAGTAAACAATACTTTTTATTAAAAAAGTATTTTATTTTATTTTATATATTTACAAAAAAAAAATTAATTGCAAACTATATTTGGAACATTGAAACAATACCTGGATCTTGTTTCCACTTGAGATCATCTATAACTTGGATTGAGGGTGGTGGTGCAACTATTTTAGAATTTATAGCAAGCCTTAAATCCTCTTCAGCACCTAATGCTGAGCATGGAGGACACGCACACCCGGAATGAGGACCACACAAGCCATCACAACAAGTGCAGGATAAAATCTTCAAGAAATTAACATTAAATTCAATACTACATGTAAAGCACTGGAGAGCTTCATAGAATCCTATTAAATATCGAAAAGAAAAATATATTTGCAAGAAAATACCAAGTTACATTAATTTTGATGTCATTTAAAATTAAACAAATACTATTAAATAACACCTGATTCTTTATAATCATAGAGGTATGTTTAAATATCAACTACTACTACATTTAAACTGAAAGGTTTCTGTTGATACAAAAAAGTAATAATTATTTGTTTATTTATCTGTTTACCCGAAGGCCGCAGTAATATTTGCCACTTTCTCCGAGTTTCGAAGTCACTCCAGCCGAATTTACTAGGCCATTTCCGGCGTCAAAATAGATCTCCCTGTCTTGCAGCAAGCTGTTAAATAAAGTGCATAACGCCTCGGGATTGTGTAGGGCATCTTGTAAGTCAGGATTATACCACTTAGCATCTAAATGTTGTTGTGGACGAAATATAAAATCCTCCTGATCGTCAGTGACGGACATTTTCGCAACCGGCACTTACAACACAACCGTCAAAGCATTCTAATATAAATACAACCACAACTTTACTTAAACAGGACTCCGCAAAAAAGAAAAACGTTTAAATGGGCATGGCAAAATCGGATTATCATTACAATTAATTGAAGATACAAAAATACCCCGAATCAATCGAAATCGAAATCTGTCAAAATGTCTGTATTCCGTTTTTCCTAAAATCTTTGTTGAAAATGAAAACAAAATTATTGTTTTTGTTTTAGTCAAAAATATAGAAAGTTTGGTAACAAGATAAAGATAAAACAAGGATTCCTGATATTTTTGTACAGAGTTTAAGAAAATGAGACTTTTATATTTCAGAAATTTATTCCTTTGTAGCTAATTCTTGATAAAAAACGAAACATTATGAATTACATTGAGAAGCAAATTAACAGGTATTTAGGTAAAATGTTTATGTTTTGGTCCCAGGCTAGGCTAATGTTTCAATACATCAATCGCTAGTTTGCATCGTGCGATAGCAGCTAATGACAATGATATCAGCTTTATAGGTCTGATTTCAGAAGCACGATGATGCACTCAGTCTTGCAGACTAATTAGACGTAGCCCGCGTGCACTAAATCCTAATGAATATGCCAGTCTTCTCTTAGAGTGATTTGTTATTTATTTTGCAGGAATGTTAAACACGAATAGATAATCTCCGCTATCAGAGGCTTGGTGGTGATCCCGGCCTCACCTCTTCAGGCTTTCAGTAACACAGATAAATACTTGGAAAAAATGTTTAGTTCTGTTTGATTTTTAAGCATCTCGCTTAAACCCTTAGTTACTTCAGCTGTAATTTATTGCGGATATCAGTAGATGGGCGAGCAGTTCATTTTGATTAATGCATTCATTCTCTTGAGAGGTGCGGGCGGTCCGCAACAGTCATTTCATACAAACAACCTGTTTACAAAATTAATGGGTCTGGATTCTTAAATGGATGGATGCCAGTGTTTAGTTCGGTATATCCTTCCGTACCTCGGAGTTGTCTAATTACTCCGAGTTTCGTACAAAAGTATCATGAAGGGTGTCCAGTAGCGATAGAGAGGTAGTGCTGATGCATTACTTTGATGGTCTCAGGTTTCCAATGCATAACTCTTAAAATAAATACTCCTCTAAGTAATGCTCATAATATGTATCAAGTAATGTGGTTTTCAGTTCAAACTAAGGAATGTGGTTCCTTAGTCTGAGGGTTTTCAGACATTAATGGGGAAAATACTTTTATTACACTGGTAATAAATGTTTCATGACATTGACTTGACAACTAAAAAAATTGACATTATCAAATGTCATGAGACAGATAAAAATAAAAATGTTGAATTGTAATTTGTTGTCGTGTAAACTTAACGAATGTATAAAGCAATGAAACTTTAAACATTAGCATAATTTGCTAAATAAAAACCTTTAATTAATAGCATCAATGGATGAAGAATTACTGTTCGATAGTAAGGGTTATCTGTATGGTAAGCCTGCGTTATTTGTTTTCGTAAAATGATCCGGCTAATTTGTACTAACAATGTGCTTGGGTATATATTGGATGTTGTTGAAATTTTTTGTTACATTACATCCTTGAATAAATATTTTTGTTGCTTAACCATAAATCATGTTTTCTAATAGCGATCTTTGGTATATTGATCTATTCATTAGAAACTATTTTAACCACTTGTACCTTGTTAACAAAATGTAAATAAATAAATTTATGTTAAATAAATATATTTTTTTAATCCCATATTTATTTAATATGAATCAATAAACTTCTTTATTAAGCCTGCTTCTCTTTTATTGCTTTAGTGTTAGTGGTATTATAAATAAAACAGATTTATATGAATAGTACTTGCTGAAATATTTCATAAAATGTAGTTTTGATATATATTTTAGGTGAAGATTTTCTAGAAGAGCTAACAAAGGAGTATCAATGGTCTTCATTGTTAGATGCAACTGATGCATCACCAAGTGAGATCTTAGCAGATGCTGCACCTGTGTTGGTGCCTCCAATATCTCCTATTTTAAGTGTGCAGTCATGTCCAACGGAGAGCAGCAATTCAGACTCAAGCAGTGATGATGACTCTAAAAAGTAAAATTTCAAGTTTTATGATTAAATTACAACAAAGTGAATAAAAAGCGTAGGACACCCTCTGGCTGGACTTGCAGGAAGTTGCTGGTGGAGGCTGGATGAGAAAAGTGAAAGACTGGGATATATAGTGCAAAATGAGGGAGACCGATGTTCAACAGTCAACTGTGATAGGTTGAAAAAA
>PQWD01002589.1:75872-99684 GCA_019425675.1 Leucinodes orbonalis
TTTATATTTATTATTTATTTATTCGTACATAGCGTGACAATTACAGTATACAGTAAGAAACAATAAAGTACAGGCTAGCTTATCTCTATTAGAGATTTCTTCCAGCAGCCATTGTGAACCAGACAAACAATAGAAATGATAAGAGCGGTAGACAACAACCACACTTAATATAAAACTACATAAAAATAAACTAAAATAATGACCAATTAAATAAAAATAGGTACAATAAAATACACAATCTAATACTAAGAGTATAAAGACCACCAAATATATGTTTATACACATACACATACAAACATACATACATATATATATATACACACATATACATACACACACATACATACATATATATAATATTGAATTAAATATATGGACTCAATTTAAATAAATGAAATCATTTCTTTATTTAAAAGGAAAAGTGAAGAAAAATAAATATATATCTATATTGAAACCAAGTCTTCTAAGTTTATGTAAGAACCTGCCAAAATTTAACTACCAGTTTCATTCAAAAGGAAGTATTTTAAATGCTTTTTAAAGGTCGCCACCGTGGAACACTCGCGCAATCTCGACGGAAGCCTGTTCCAAAGCCTCGCTGCCTGAACGGTAAAGGAGTGTCCGTACATATTAGAGGAACTACTTGGTATTTTGAGGCTTAAATTATAGGAGCGATGATTACGACAGACGACGAAGAAATGTGAAACGCTCCCGAAGGTATTGCGGATACACAGGGTTTTTTAAAATATTGAAAAACCAGGACAAGAATCCTAAATGACGCCGTTGCCTTATAGGAAGCCATCCCAAAAGATCTGCGATATTCTGACACGTGATCAAATTTACGTAGCCCATAAACAAATCGAATGCCCAGGTTTTGAATACGCTCAAGCTTGTTAAAAGTTAAAAAGTATTTGTGTCATGAAGTTTTTTGAAAGTGGTGCAATATGTGACGTGACGTATTTATTACGATGATAGAACTGCGATGATGGTAAGCATTTCATATTTCGTGTCATTTTATAATCCTTTTGACTTATTGCAAGCACTGTGGATATGCGTACCTACCGGTTGAGATGCAAGGGTCATGGGTTCAATTCTGGCAGTAGTACATAATTAAATTGATGATATTGTTGTCAGGTCTGGGTGTTTGTAGTACTCACGTTCTATCTGTTACTAAGGTACAACGAGAGAAAATATTTTAAAAATATACTTAGATGAAACGCAGCTTCTAGTATTGGCACTCAATATGTGGATTAAATGCCCAGTCATGACTCATAACACTGGGAAGCAGGTTGATGTTCACTGGTGACCATATTGTATATTTACTCATGGTCCCTTCCTACAAGCGAAGAGAGAGAGTAGGAGATGATAGTACTGGTGATAAATGTATTCGTTATTTGTGAGAATAGTTTGCAACAGAAACTAAATCCTTTTAACTTATGAAAGCGAATAAACAAACCATCAGCGTAGCTTTTAATCGAACCATTTTTTTTGTTAAAACAATAATTAGTGGTAAAGTGCCGTCCTTATATAATTTATGGGCAGAATTATTCTTACTAAATCCTTAATTGTGGCTTTGTTGTCGGTGTTCAGGCTTTTCAAATCATTCATCGCAAGTGACTTTAAGCAAAGCCCCTTTGGCTGGCTGTCCGAGGCCGCGAGCTACAATGTATTACTACTATATATTTTGTTATTTAATACTAAGTGTATTAATGTGATTTTAGGTTAATTTTTTTTTCACTTAATCGGGTCTCCACAAACCAAAATTATTTTTGTACATGATTTAATAATTTATTATCAATTACTTTTTATACAGCAATTAAAAATAATAATGATACAAAGTTTATTTTGTCCGAAATGGAAACATAAATTATATTAGTAATATTTACATGAACCCAAATTTACCAAAAAACTTTCTAACGCGACTGTACGACAGCTACCAAGGTATTAAGCGTTCATTACCGAAGGCCATCGATACATATCGAACCGTCGCTTTTTAGTAGTCATTCTAATTTGGTCGGATAATCGATCGTATTTTATTTTTTTTGATTTTTGTTTATATCTTTTTAAATACGGAATATTTTAAGGTGAAAATTTTCACATTATTACTTGACAATATGCACATAATCATGGTTTACAATCGCTCATCTTAGATTGAACCAGTTTCTTGTATGTGAACGTCAAAAACATGATAGGTTTTTTGTTTAGTTTTTCTCATATTACTCAACAACTAATGAATGTGCACTATTGAAACTTGCTGCACATAATCTGCGTCTCAAGACGGATCAAATGCATTTTTTATGAGCTTATCGGCCTTTTTATAAAGAGGCTATATTTTTTTCTCATTTCTTAAAAAATCGCTATAACTTAAAATCTAAGATATTTTTCTTGTTCAAAATTCCGGCACATATTGGCACATGTAAGAGCTATTTATGCAATTTTTTTCATAAACGCACATGCAATAGTTTTCGAGATATGCGATTTTGTAAAACGTTACCCTAGCAGGAAGATTAAAAAGTTGAATATTTCAAAAACCTGAAGGCGCACATATATAATTTTTGGCGCACATTCATGCACACACATAAGCTTTCTAACGGACTAATTATTTTTTCTCTCCGATGTTTTTTTAAAAATTTTCCTGCTAGAAAAACGTTACCCTAGCAGGAACCGTTTTTTTCGATTTATTCCAAAACGGCTGGATGCACATATATAATATTTGGCGCACATACATAGTAAATAGAGCACAAAACATTGGTACCACTCATATCACTCTAGGACATACTTTCCTGCTAGGGTAACGCACACATATGACCTTATTATATAGTATTCCCATTACAAGGGCTGGAAGCACATATAAACACATGTAAATGTCTGCTCGAACACCAAATACTACATAAAAAAAATTGGTCAAGTGGGAGTCGGACTAGCTCATGAATGGTTCTGTAGAAGCACATAATAAAAAAATATATATTATTTACTTGGGCACCTGGTTCATCGTTTATGACATAAAAATCTCTGACTAGATGTTGTTCAAATCAAATTTCGTTGTTACTATTCATGGTATGTATTTTTTTCAATTTTATCAATCACATATTTTAGAAGTTAGAGGGGAATGGACACTATTAACAACTTCTCCAACTTCGCGCAAGCTATTCAATTTATTAAACATCTAAATACCTTTTCATTGATACCCCATATGTGTTGTTTTTATGAAAAAAAAAAGATTTCTGTTCAAAGTATGGGGAAACATAATCCTCATATTATTGGCTTCATTACCCTTCCAGTCCAAAAAGATGTGTGCATATTGCAATGTGAATAGTTAATTAAATAAATTGAGAGTGACAGAGACACGTTGGTAAGATCTCATAATTACTTTTATACTTTAATGTGTAAAATAACAATTTTGTATTTTAATTATAAACAAAACAATTCATCAATTATTTGTGTCAAAGTTGTGATGCAATTTTTTATTATATCCTTAATATATTCTGAGTTAAACATTCAAAAGAAAATAAATTATAGATCATTGTATATAGTAAATAAATAGTTATTGTTTTTTTTTTATTTTATGTTTAGAGTTAAGACTGTTTCATGTTAAACTATGTATTGTTTTTAAATTTATTTCCTGTTTAATTTATGTACTTTATTTCTTCCCAAGTAAGATAGAGAGACATGTTGCCTTGTTTTTAATAATCTAAAGAAAATTTTATGTAAAACCGAGTATATAAAATCTAGTTATCTTATTCGGCTATAAAATGATAGAATAGACTTCATTATGTAATGTGTATGTTCCCTGCCACATTTTTATACACTTTAGAAATAGGAAAAACTATTCAAAAATTTTTATTTCTGGCTTGTTTGGAAATAGGTATAGTGTTCAGAAGGAAATTGTATAATAATATATGCTATTTATATTTATTTAATAAAAAATAACCGTTGGTATAAAGTGTTGTACCCATATATTTGTATTTCATTTGAGTCCTATTTCATTAAATATTAGTATATCACCTAAGTAAACATACGGGTTCTAGACTGTGAACCTTGGGTAACCAAAAGTCACGGCTCCCTGTTGGTTATGGAAACACGTTTCTACGCGTTACGTTAACGTAAAAAAATTACATACTTTGATTTATTTCTATATTAATAGGTAAAATCATAACAACAGGCCTATGTTTAACTCGTTTTTCTGACCTAAACTTATCTCGCGTATCGCCTGCACACCTGAAATACCATTTCTTAAACAAATTTACTTTCTTTAAAAAAAACAATTTTTCAAGGTACAATTATTTTAATAAATACTCTATTTTAGGTCGTTTACTTATAATACGAGTATTATCGTATATTACGGATTTGGACCCTTTTTTTATTTTTATTTTTGTCTGTCACGACGATGTGTGGCACAGACATCCGAATATACAATTAGACTGGACAAGCCGCCAAGTTTATAGGCAGTCCCAGTGTCGCAATTTCTTTTCGGTTCTTACCTGTGAAAAGTTATTATATTTCTTGGTAAATTTACTAATTCATTGCGATGATGGCATGTTACAATTGCACAGGATGGCATTTTGGGAAAAAACGGTAATTTATTCTAATATTCGTGCGTGTTGACTCGTCTCACAAAGCGTAAACTGGCAGCCAGTGTATGCTCGTTGAGCTTACATTTGTCGCATTTTAAACGCGGCTTGCCCCATCTCCTGTATTGGGAAATCTGTGATGTGTGGCTATTGACGTCTGCAGCGGTTTTTTATTTGTAGTAAGTTGACATTATCTTTAATATTTACAGTGCGCATTTAATCCATATGCTGCAAAAGCACGTACTTTTAAAGGTGTCCGAGCCAAGTCTACGAATCGCGTCAGTTGGGCAGAATTTTGATTCATAATCACGTCGCTCGCTATGTTGCACCCCTTTAATGACGCCGTAAGATCAACATTTTAAGGAATAATTTTATATCATAAATATAACAATAACTCAATGTATGTCTAATACATTGAGTTATTTAAGCTTTATTATTTTTACCTGTTCTATGTTTTAAGAAAGTTTTTTAATATGAAACTTATAGTTTTGCACAATAGATATTAATAATTCTATCGGAAGTCACTTTATCAAATATCCTATCCTATTTAGCTCAATTTTGTTTTGTGTAGTCATAATATTATTTTATGTATTGATGAAGATTTCTACTCTATACCTATTAGGAGTGGTACGACATTGGTCAAGTCAAAAATGGTAACAAGTCAAGTATTCTATTCGACAAATTATGAAATTTGCCGAACATGCCACTCGTCATATTATCTTTATACATTGTACAGTCATTAAAATAATACAAATTACATATTCCTAATAGTTTATAGTAAGCTGTCCGGCCTAAAAAAAATCTCCTCTCGTGTAGTCATTGCTAAGATATTTTAAAATATTTTCAATCCAATTTCATTATTTGCATAAAATGTTGTTTGCCGGTCTTCGACAAGTTGACCTTATGTCAAACACCCTTACTTCATTTTTAAAAAATATGTCTTATTTAAATCTACAACTTGATTATTAAGGCGGCAATGCTGGCTTCATCATCATCATTATATTTCCCCACTGAAGGTACGAGCCTACCCGTATTGTGTCAGCCTTCCGTAGCCCGGAGGTTCTTCGCACCCCCGCCCCACCGTGACCGCGACCGCTGCTGTGGTCGGGAATAGTAGGGCTGCCAGGAACTTGGGGCCGATTCTGATTGGCACTACTCATTAGGGGTAAATGACCGTAGTCACCACGCTGGGCAGGCAGGTTGGTGACCGCAGTATGAACCAGTACGCAGGATGGCGCTGCTGCCTACCATCCGGTGTATTATCCCTTTGTCGGCTTTTACGACACCTTCGGGAGTAGTAGGGGTGGGGATATATGTATTCTATTCTATCGTCGCCACTAAAACGTGTTATATACTCTTTGGTCCCCAACCGAAAACTGGTACTTCGATGAAAATATCAACTAATATTTTCAACCATAAACATTAACTAATATTTTTATTTATCGTTTAACTTTAAATGAAAAAATGAACCACCAATTGGAAGGAGGGAATAAACGCCACTTTTCGACATATTCACTTTTATACACTTACATTCTTTAGACATAGGGCTAAGTTGTGAGTTCGAAAAAAGAAACCAAATCCATTCATTTCGTATAGATTCATGGGGCTAAATTTGTGTTAGTGAAGGAGGAAACAAATCCTTCCTTTATTTCCTTCTTCCAACTATCAACTTTATGTGTTAATATATTTCTTTTTGCCTCTTTTTCATTCGATAAACAAAATCGCATCACATAGTGGTAGCGTATATGACGCTGAATTCGTTTAGCGTCGCGTCGAGGATATTATTAACCTATAAAAAATATTTCAATATTAAAGTTTAAATATGACCAGTGAAAGTAGCTTTAACGATTTAACTGATAACGAGTCAGAAGCTGAGTCTCCGAAAAAGAAGTAAAGAGGTGTTAGAAATATCCATTTGTATAAAAAAGAACAATTTATTGATGGTTTCATTAAAGCTACATTTTTGATCCAAAAACCCAAGTACAAGATCTGAAAATAAAGAATAGAAGGATAACAGAGTGTCTTTACAAGTTTGTAATAAATAAATAGTTTTTGTCATTATATTGTCTATTATTTCAAATTCTTTGTACCTGGACCAGTATACGATTATTGTTTACTATAATTATATATAAAAGTATGTAATATATGGTTTATCTTTAGAATTACATGATAAATTGGAAGAAGGGAATAAATCGAACACATTTCGATGAACACACATAAATAAATATTATACATTTAAGGCAGGTCTGTCCGTGAATAAATCAGGATTGATATTTTCTTAATAATCATTGATGTCCTATAAGTTTATAAGTTGAAAGTAAAAAGTTATGAAGTTTTTTTGTATTATCTCCGTTCCTATTTTTTGGATTTATTCCCTTCTTCCAATTGGTGGTTCAAATATTTTCAACTATTACTCCATCTTTCATTTAACAGCTCAACGTTCAAGCATTTCCATTTCTTCATCAATAAAAAAAAAGATTGTTAATGACGAGGCAGGCACCAAGCACCACCATGCGTAGCCTGTTCTACTAAATGAAAGACAAAAACTGGCCAAGCGCGAGTCCGAATCGCCCGTGGAGGGTTCCGCAGCAGTGTGTGTGTGTATGTGGTGTATGTCCGTGGGGGTGTCAATGATCTACACATTGTAGAAGGTAAGATGAAAAAAATTTTGAGTTCGGACGGACGGACAGACAGATAGACTTGACGAATCTATAAGGGTTCCGTTTTTTGCCATTTGGCTACGGAACCTAGTTCTAATCCGATTCAATCCGGTTTTATTATAAATATGATAAAATTAGCTTTTGCCCATGGATTCGCTCGCGTTAATAAGTATTATTTTTCATCCGAAATTTATCCACTTAGGGGTAGAATTCATCAAAATCCTTTTCATGAGATGCCTTCGTTCTAGTAGCTTGATGCATGCAAAGTCTCAGCCCGTTTAGTATAAAATTGACAAAGTTTCATACAATCTTACATCCCCTATTAACCTTGGGGGTATTAATAGGGGATTAATAATTAATCAAAATCATTCCTTAGTGGGACTGATTCACAAGTTCAAAGTCACTCAACGCGATGACTCTGTGTACAGCATCATCATCACGGAGTCGGTTATCTCGTCCACGTCGCCAGTGGTTTCCAGAAAGTTGAATTGATTTTCAAGTTCCAATTGAAACTGTACCTATTGACCATTGAAAAATTCTTAAAATTATTATCCATAGCCGCCTTCGGTAAGCTACGTCATGTCCTAACGTCAACTATTCCGCAATGCTTAAAGACGAAAGTCTTTGAGCAATGCGTCCTACCGTACTAACATACGCAGCTGAAGACATGGACACTGACTGCGGGATTGGTTCACAAGCTCAAAGTCACTCAACGCGCAATGGAGCGAGCTATGCTTGGAGTCTCTCTTAGGGATAAGATTAGAAATGATTTAATTCGTAAGAGAACTAAAGTTACCGACGTAGCCCGCCGGATCAGCAAGTTGAAGTGGCAGTGGGCTGGTCACGTATGTCGCAGAACCGATGGCCGTTGGAGCAGACGAGTTCTGGAGTGGAGACCGCGTCTTGGCAAGCGTAGCGTAGGACGCCCTCCGGCCCGATGGACCGACGACTTGCGAAAGTCGCTGGTGGAAGCTGGATGAGAAAGGCGGAGGACCGGGATGTCTGGCGCAAAATGGGGGAGACCTATGTCCAGCAGTGGACTGCAATAGGTTGAAGAGAGAGCCGCCTTGATCATTGATGATCTTGTTCATTGTCACAGAGTCCGGGTTCTGCCAGGTCTATTTTCTTTAAAGATTCTCCTTGAAGAAAGAAATCGTCATGAAGAGTGTGATTCCTGCGCTCCAATCTGATTGCATCTGTGAAGTTCAATTTTCGATTCGTCACGTTCTGTACTCCCATTTTAGCGTTGAAGTGCCCCATTACAACATTGTAGTAGGTCGAGATTATGCCAAGCATGGCCCTGTAGATATCCTCATAAATGGCTTCAACCTCTTCGTACTTCCGACTGCCTTTGGGAAGATGAAACTAAAGGTGGATTCTGAGACGTTAAAAGCTTCCAAAACATTTATTGCCTCGCCCAAATAGGCTTTTTGTTATATTAACAGAATTGTAAGAATTATGCTGACAAAAAAATTAATACTATGACCCGAGGACAAGAAGGCTGGAAGGGCAACACATGAACTTTTGCGTACGGCCTAACCTCCATGCCTTACAGGAAATGAAGCTTCAGTCCAAATTCGAGAATCTAAAGAAATATTGATAATTAAAACCATAGATATTTTTTTCTTAAATGCATAGTCCAATTTTTAGTCAAGTTCCTACATTTTTAAGATTATTAAGTTATTTAATAAATCGATTAAACTACGAGATCAATCAACACTTAAAGATAAAGTCGTGAAAAGTCATTTATGAAAAAAAAACAAAATTTTATTAAGTACGAAATAAAACGTGAACGAACTTAATTGCTTCGTCAATTGCCAGTTGCCACGCAAGGCTGAATCAAATCGGTAAAATTGGTTAGAATCGATGAAATTGATTCGAATCAGACTTGTTAATTCGATTGCGGCGCTGATTCAAATTAGCCAAAAATCTAAATCGAGTCAACAAGTCGAATGACGTTTGATTTGTCAAACGTCATTCGAGTTACATTACAAAAGATTTTATTTTGATTTTTTGTCAATTTTGACATATATTACTCTTTGTGTTACTTACCAATTGTTACCAATGTCGAAAAGCTAACAATTACAACCGCAAATTCCTGCAACTGCAAATAGGACGCGCATTTAATATAGTGTTAAGAATAAAATCTAAATTTCTGTTATATGATGATATCAACACTTTTGAATATGAATTGCTTGGGGTTATTAAGGTTAGGAAAGAACTTAAATGCAATCAATCTATTTAAGATATCCTCAGCAAAATATGCAATGCAGCATCCAATAAAATTTATGGAAGCACAAGACAGGTGGAAGGAAAAGGATAAAGTGCCAAAACACTGGGAATTAATTTATAAGGCGCCTATGGAACGTATACTGAAGTATATGTCTCTTTATTTAACAGTTTCGACCACTACTGTTGCATGTGGCGGTTTATACTATGGGTTGTTTGAATTTAGCAAGGAAACCATGAATAATCCAATTTTGTTAGGTGACGATGTTGTGATTGCCAACAGTGGCATTGAATGTCTGGTTTACCTAAGTGCATTTTTTGCATTTCATGTTGCTTTAAAAATAATGTTGTCTAAATATGTAATCCGATTGTACCAAGATGGTGATAATTATATAGCAATATTCAGAGGCCATACATTCAACTCTATAGTTAAACACAAGTTCCATTTGAATGATTTCAAAAAACTGAAACCCACATTAGTAGTGACATGGGGTGATGCGAGATTTGATCTTGGAAACAAACATGGCATCGTATTGGAAAATTACTTTAAAACTCCAGAGTATTTCAATTACATGCTTTATAAAAAAAGTAGGGATGACCCAAATAAAGAGAATTATAAATGAATTTAGTGATATTTTAGTCAATATCTACATAATATTTCTTGGAAACTGATATAGATTTTATTAAGACTATTAAATAAGAAATATTGTATAAAAGTTCTGAATTTTATTTTATCCTATTTATTAACTACAAATCTCTTCTGCTATTATTAGAATCCGCCACCAAAAGCATTGTTCCATTTATATCTTGAATCATTCTTGATTGTGGAGGAGTCCATTTTTTTATTATTACTGTGGAATTCTTCTAATGCCTTTACTTGTTGAGGGGCAGGTTCAAGTGTTTTCATAACTATACATTGTCCATTCTCCTTTAAAACAGTGTAATTAATGTCATCTTTTGTAGGCTCACCATAAGGGAAAGTAATAGGAGTTACTTTGATCAAATGTTTCACTTTCCATAGTCTCATATTATTCTCTGGTATGTTTTTAACAATAGTAACCCTTCCCTGTGAAAATAAAAACAATTCATCAGATCAAGATTATTAGGGTTTTATAAATGTTCCATTTACCTATTAACCTTTTGACCTCAAACATCATCTATACATGACAAGCATGTCAAAAAATGGGTTCTTAAAAATTAGAAATAAACTTGTTGAAAAACTATTAGTGTTTACTATATTTTTAGTAGGTATTTTTATTAATTTTGTGCTGTGGAGTCCAGGGCACGGCAATGTGTTTATAGTGTGGTGTTAAAAGGTTAATCAAATAATGAATAAAATATACGATATTATAGAAAAATTAAAAAATATATAATAGTAGTAGATTAATATTAAACATGCTATGTCTTCAAAACTAGACAATTTATAAATATAGCATATAGGATAAGACTATGTATATAGTTCATAAGAGTATACATGCCTCTTCGTGGATTTTTAACTCATCCAATATTTTTTTTTGCCAGTAAGGGAAGTGTTTGGTTGACTTTATTCTTTCAACTCTGAACAATTTAGAAGGCGTTATTTCAGGATCCTGGTGGTTTGGACTTCTGTAAGAATATGTATACGTTAAAATCATAACCTACTTAAAACTTTATTTAAACCTTTTTTTACAAACCTGGGATAATAAAGTATGCCTCCTGGATATCTGATTCCTCCAGGTGCTTTGTAGCCCTTATTTCGGACAAAAGAGGCCAATGGAAGCCATTTATTCAATAGTTGTCTATTCATTTTAAATACTTGCAGAGCGTTCTTTGGTTAAATTAAAGACAAAAATTATTTCAAAATAACCCAGTTGGCAAGGAGTAATAAATGAAGAAGAAATAAAAAATCAATGTCAAACTCTCCATTGACATTGATGCCTTGTTTTTCTTTTCTTTTTTCCTTTAATTAGGAATAGGCTAAGATCATACATAGACAAAGCTGCCTCTTAAACGTGGCCGGTTCCTTCGTTAATTTAAATCGAAACAAACCGAAATATAAACTTTAACTCTGACGCAATAGGTAGAGTTCGTTCACGAAACAAGTCCCGCGGCGATTTGTGGAACTAAATTTGATCGATCGGCCATATTGTCGTTTGCCAATTCTAAGAATTTATTTGTTGTAATAGATTTCGGCGAGTTTAAAGGTGCATCATAGCGTTAAATGGATAATTCATGTTCCCAAAAATTGTGAAAAATTCGATTCGAGATATATTGTTTATGACAAAAGCGTTCTTGTGAGCGGAATAAAAAATCAAGGTGATTTAATACTACCCATCCACTTTTGCAAGAGCCTCGCTGCCATAATGGGTTCTTTACAAGAGTTGCCATATTAATATTTTTTGCCGATATGATTGGAGGTTTACTTTTGAACTGTCTAGTTTATTATAAGAGACAACATTTAACAATTAATTGATTTATTAAATAAAATTACTATCATTTTCGTAATTTACAAGCAACTAAAGAAAGTAAGATAGTAGCATCTGATAAAATTCATCTTTAATGCGTTTCATTGTGGGAATCTCATTCTCGCGAGATTGCAGCCTTTTTAGCACAATTGATCTTAGACGAAAAAAGGGAGATCTCGCGAGTTTAACGAGATTGCACTTGATCATAAAAACGTATTAATTTATTACTAAATATTTTAAAAGTAGCTGCTTAAGAAGCGCGAACTGTCTTCAATTAATGGTTTGTGATTTAAACTGAACAAATCTTTCATTTGATTGGTAAATGTTAATTAATCTGTAACATCTAATTGATATTAATGGATGAAGTTTCATTTCATTGATAATAATATCTCCGCTTAGTAATCAACTCAACTTAGAAAATAAGTATATATTTTTTTACTTTTCGTTGTCTTGTTTCTTATAGAATAACTTTTTTATTATTGAAAGACTTTTGTTTGATAATAGAATAAAATACTGTTTGTTTTTTCATTTGTTATTCGATAGATACTTATGTCAAAGTTAACTACTTAGAATTCGATGCATAACAGTTTATTGAAAAAAATCGTGAAAGATTATTTTATTTTTACTGTATTTATAATTAATTTCCTATTTATTTTAAAACAATATTCAATCTTACGTTACCATAACAGAAACATAATAGGTTAATGTATAAAAAGTAGGTATTTAATGTGTCTGTTGAGTATATGCAACTGCGCCGGTTAAGAGTAAATACAAAATGACAACAAATCTAAAATGTATTTGTTTCTTTATAGTATAAAATATAAAACTTATTTTATTTAAATATTAAAGATGTTTTTAGATAGTTATGAGAGCGTTGGTGGGTCAATGGTGTGGACTGTCGCCTTCCTACCGGTAGGGCTGAGGTTCAAATCCCCGACACGTTACAATGTGTTTTTGAAATTTGGAAAATATATGTACGTTATCCGACGCTCTTACGGTGAAGGAAAACATCGTGAGGAAACCTTCATGCACACCTGCGAAGATATTCGAAGGTTGTGTGTGACGACTAAGGCCTAATCACCCTATACGGGTAGGCTCTTGCCCTTCGGTGGGTTTAATGAGCTGATGATGATGATGATGATCCTTAAATTTAAAGTAGGTAAATATTTTTCTCAGTACTGGTATCATTCCGTCTGGCGACAGTGGCGCAACGTCTGCGGGACTTCTTTCGTGAAACAGACTCTACGTTTGCTATCTTAAAGAAGGTCGACGCGTCGAGTCAGTTCAACTGGAACCGTTGAAACAATCTAAGCCAAAAATGCAAAATTAAATTTTATTGACGAAAAAAATATATAACGGCATTGTGACCGATGAAACAGCTAAAAAGCAGTTGTTAGCATGGCGAAAACTTCACATTTTGATTATATTTTTAAGACTAAGTGAGCACTCTTCTTGGTCTAGTCATAGCAGTAGCACAGATCACTACAGTCATATACCTACCTTAGCTGTTTCCAAACGGAACAAAACATTTCAAAAATAACTGTCAGTTGCTTTTAAACCTTCAAAATTTCAGTTTCTTTTCAATTTTGTTTTCAATTGTAAACTCAATCTCTACATTATATTAAACACCAATTTTTTTAAGTGGTTATTGATCAATAAAGTTCTGTCAGGGAAGTATCTTTTACGTAAACGACGAAGAAGTATTGTTGAAAGAACAACAAAATTTAATTAAATATGTGTTTCATGAAGGAGATATTACAATATATTTGTCTTGGATCCAATTTATATTTTGCTCCATGAAGAAAGTACGCTTTGAATCCCCTGTAAAAAATTCAAGAAATATGGAAGATTATGAGTGTCACTCTCCTCGACCCTTTATTTCAAAGCAAGAAGCTATTCGTCCAGACGTTTGCTATGGCATCCCCAGGTTATTAACATACAATCCTGATCCAGTACAAAGATACGAATGCAGCAATAGTTTCCCATATCCACAGGTTGAGAAGACTAGTCTGGACAAACACAGTACTTCAAGTGCAAGATGGCCTTCTAATGATTTAGATCTAAGTATGCTGGATAGTTCACAACACAATCCCAGAATACGAGAACACTGTATGGAACAGAAATTTATGGGTCCAATATTAAATAGCGAAAATGTTAATAGCAGAAACTTAAATAAATTCAAGACACCCACAACTTTGTGTTCTGTGGAAAATACCAAATTGGTTTTGCCAACTAAAAGTAATGTGAGCGATAACAATTTCTTTATAAAACGTGATAATATGACTAAGTTGTATTCAGAAAATATTAATCCTTTAAATAGTCAATTCAATAGAATATCATTGGATAAAGAAAATAGTCCATTGATGAAAAAGGCAGAACTTATGATGGTAGGACCAAAAAGCATATTGGTTGAACAACCAATGCAACATTCCATACAATCTGGTGCTGTCCAAGAATCTTCAATCCCTGATGAATGTAGATGTCATCACTGTGTCAAACTTATACAAAATGCCCCATGTAACTTACCTAGGCATAAGATGGAAACAAATCAAAATATTTGTCAACATATAAACAAATTTGCTCAAACAGTGACACCATGTATGCATGCTGTCCAAACTGCCTGCCACTATAATAATGCTAGGATGTTAAAACAATCTTGCAATTGTTACAATACAAATTCTGTTGTAAATCAACCACACAACTTAGTTGACAAAAAAACATGGATGATAGAAAAATATGAACAAAAGAGAGATAATGATTGCAAGGAGGTGGAAAAGCAAATTAACACTAGCAAAGAAAAGAGAGAGCCAACAGTTTCTGATCTTTTTAAGATTATAAAACTGCAAAATGAACAATTGCAACTATTGCAAGAGAAAGTGGAAAAGTTTATATCGGCAAGCAATAGTTGTTCAGTGAATGTTCCTTTACAGAATTATGTTACTGAACATGCAGCTCTTGAAACACTTGATAGTGAACAGCACAAAATCTCAATAGGTGTTATGACCAGTTTTGAAATGGTGAGAACATCCACTGTGATAAATAAAGAAATTGTTACAAAAACAAATGAAAGTGCACAAATACAATGCAACAAGTCACAAATTAGTATTAAAGAAGTGGTGTCAAAAATGCAGCCAGCAAACTTGAATTTCTTAGAGGGTATTGTCCCTGTGGGGAGGACATTATCACCCCAGGCACATGGTAACGAAGAATGTAATATACAAGATTGCAAATTGTGTAATACAATTCATAAGACTGACATGAATGATGAAAAAACATTGAACGAGTTAAGTTTGTATAATGTACAAGTTGACAATGCAACAACACCACTTCTATCACCTGAACAAAGTTTATATTTGGATGTCAGAGATTACAGCGAGTATGTCTAATAATTTCAAATGCTTCATTTCTATAGATAGTTGTATTTAGCAATTTATCTTAATGTTTTACTTTTTTAGGTCTGAATGTGGTAGCGACAACCAGTCCAATGTAGGATGGACTTATTACAACAGAGTGATGGTATGTCAGTTTGATTACTTAGTTGTAAAAACATAATGATGATGTATTTATAGAAGCATTTCACCAACAGTAAACCTTTCATAGTGAAAATGTTTTTGAAATAGTTTTTTTTCCACTGTGTGAACTATTTAAACAGAGTTCAAAATATATAGCTCTAGTCAGATATGGTTATTGGGTTACAACATGTCATTTTTATGTTTCAGACACATGTCAATGGAGTACTGCAAGATTCTGAAATGCCATCATCAGCTAGTGCAATGTGCAGGAACATGAGACAGCAGTGTGTACAAATGCAAATTGACAAAACTAATGTTAGTGTTACTAAAAGGTAAAAAAAAAAACAAAATGGAAATATTTTTTATTAATAGCAAAAATAATCATCACTATATAGCCTATAACATCCCACATAGAGGGTAGCTTTCTGCTTGATTGCTTATTTAAGTATGTTTATCATTTGTTTAGTAGCTGTAATAGAAGCTTCATGCTTAACTTTGGGTCTAGCCCAAAGCGTTGTGTGAAAGTCAGTAGATATTTATTTAATTATTCATTAATAATATACATATAAGCACAAACAGCTGAGACATGGACACTGACTGCGGGATTGGTTCACAAGTTCACTCAACGCACAATGGAGCGAGCTATGCTTGGAGTCTCTCTTAGGGATAAGATTAGAAATGATTTAATTCGTAAGAGAACTAAAGTTACCGACACAGCCCGCCAGATCAGCAAGTTGAAGTGGCAGTTGGCTGGTCACGTATTCTGGAGTGGAGACCGCGTCTTGGCAAGCGTAGCGTAGGACGCCCTCCGGCCCGATGAACCGACGACTTGCAAAAGGTCGCTGGTGGAAGCTGGATGAGAAAAGCGGAGGACCGGGATATCTGGCACAAAATGGGGGAGACCTATGTCCAACAGTGGACTGCAATAGGTTGAAGAGAGAAACACAAACAAAAAGCAACACAAAAATTTACAGAACAGTTTTCCTTTTGTTCCAGAGTGAAATTTGGTGATGACCCTTTAGGCATTCATCAGCCACACATAATTGCAGCATCAACAGATACAAGCATAAAAATGAATCAGCTTGCAGCAAAGTATTTGAAGAGTGGAGTTGTTTCGCCAGTACCAACACCGATGCTTTCCAAGCCATCAGCTATGCCCATTGACATGTCCTTTGCTACCAGGAATTATATGGAAAGACACAGAATATTGCAAGGTATTAAACATTTATTCACAGGTCCATGTGTAGTAATATAAATGGATAGACATGACAAAATATAGATAAGCCCCTATATTGAGCACAATATAATTAGTCACAGAGACAATTTATATCTGGAAAGCAGACTTGTTAATGTTATAGTCGTTTTCTCATAATATCAATGTTGTGAACTGACAAAATAGAAATAGGATTAAGCCCAATGCTTAGGCATATTATATCACGAGTTTATATGTTATACCTTATTTCATTCAGAGTTTTATAGAAATAATTTGTTTCAGGTCCAGCAGTATCCCCAGTAGGTGAGATCCCAAGATTTCTTGACATAACTGCTCTTAAACAGCAACCTAAGTTATTATAGTAATGATTTACAATTAGATTTTATTATGCATTAATTATTATTAGACTATTGTTTATTGTAATAAAAGACATATTATTGAACAGACATTTATTTAAACTTCAGAGATAATAACAGAGTATAACCCTACTTTGTATAGGTGTATTTCTGATTTGGAACAGTTGACATCAATTTAATTTTACACATTTATTCCGAATATCATCTACATAATACATTTTAATATAATCTCGTTATATTAGTTATTTAATTTTCTTTTTTCGTCCTTTTATCACATCTTAGGGTAGTAAATGATTCTTTACAGTAATGTTCGCAAGTCGTATTGCCATACTACTTGTTTAAAAATATACACCCTATCTATACTACTTAACTGTATTCTTGTACAACAAATATTAAGTGCATATTTAGATACCCAAATATTTTGGATTGTACATAATATTAATATACAGTTGAATTGATACCTATGTTTGATTAAAATTAAGTTTATATCTATTCTTTACAATTATTTCACACACATATTATTAGAACATAAACACACTCATGGAACGCTATACTAGCTCACTTGGCATCGACGAAGGCGCCTTCAATCCAAGTTACACAGGTTGAAATTACAAAGCAACGGGGATATTCGTTTTATCATGTAAGATGTCTTTAGTTTATGGAATTGCAGTTCCTCTAAGAAAGGCGAGGTTTTGTGATCTCAGGACTGGGCGTCCTTCAAAAATATACATATTAGAGTGTCTGTATGGTAAAAGAGACTGCTTGCCGAAAAGAATTGAAATCGGTTGATTGATTATTCTTTGTCAATACCACCGCCCCACACCGAACCGAACGTGGTATATATACGTGGTATTTCACTAGCTGCTGTGCCTCACCCTGAATACAAAAGTGCAAAGCACTATATTTCACGGGATGATGTCTGGCACTGCCTACATAGACGACTCGGTATCGAGTCTACCACCTAGTGAAGCATACATAACCGTGAAAAAGAGTGTTAACAATAAAATTCAACATTTGAAACATATGACCTTCAAATGTTGAAAATTCTAAAGAAAAGCTTTCACTTCCTTTAATCACTGTGTAAACTTTATATCAATACCTAGTGATAATAAGATTAAAATATTTTTGGGGTCTTCTTACAAACAAAATTAATTAACTTTTACTTTACTGAATTACCAACCTAGATTATAATACAGGCCTAGTGAGATTTTACGAGTACATTAGTGGATTAATTTTTAATTACATACTTCTACACATTTTCTAAAACTTACTTAGAATATTATAATACCTTAGCCACTCTCCATTTAGTAGTTTTGAGGATTTCAACATCACAAAAAAATAACACCTTTTAACCGCTGCAGATGGATAAACATTTAGGTACATGCTAACACTTAAAATTTCAAATATTATTATTTTACTAACTATAGGGGGGGGGGGGGGGGGTCTTAGAATATATCAATTTTGGTTCTTTTCATCTTTGGTAATTTAAATACTGCTGAATAACATTCAAATATGAATAGGTTTCCACTTCAAATTATGAAGTAAAGGTATGTAGACGATAATTATTAAAGTAAATTACTAATTTGTCTTTTATATACATTGAAGATAAGACTGTATTAACACTTAAATAAGATTTCAATTCTCTTGCATCGCAAAATATTACAGATTTATTTATATTATATAAAGATTTATATATTTCTAGATAGAAAGATAACCAAATATTTGGATGGCACTTCTTTTCTGTTGTCGAATAGACATTTAAGACGTTAATTCTTTTTCTACCAAGAACTATTATACATCACTTTCTGTCTTACAATGTCGCATTTCGCCATGACTAGACTAATAATAATATTCTTAGAACATATTTTTTTTATATAACGTTAAAACAGATTTATCTACAATCTTTAGATTTGTAATTTTAATTGTAATAACAATATAAAATATTTTTTTAAATTCAATATTGAATAACGGCATATTTGCTTTTAAAAGTATGTTAAAACATTTAATATTTTGAGCATACATTTGATTTGTGCATTGAAATTAGAAAATATATTTGTTTTAATTATGTATTACATTTATATACAAAAATCAATTTTCTATGTTAGTTAATTTACATTTATAGTACGAATTTACATTAATTATCTATTATAAATTTTATTATTATGATATACTCTTTCAGAGTAAATATTGTTTAAATTATATTTTTTATAAAATATCTCTTTTAGTCATTAGAATATAACTTCATTTAACAGTACCATTACAATATTTATTATGTAGTCAAACCTGTTTTATGTAAATCGTATCTATCTTAACATTTGCACATTACGCATCACTCATATATCACAAGAATTCCAATCATTCTAATTATTTCTTTTTATACTCATCTACTCTAACCACTACATGGAACGTTAGGTACTATTCGAACTAAAAGTAGTTTGGTACACTGCAAAAAATATGCATTAACAACATTGAATACGAGTAACTATTCACTTCGTTTATTTATATAATTTTAAATTGTGCACGGTTTCCGTATTCGACACCTAACTAAGGTACTTAAACGTTTTACTATCCAACTCAATTCATGTATCGTCAGACAGTTCTAGGCCTAAAGTAGGTATTTAGTATGTTGCTACTTACCATTCATTTAAAGCATATATTTACACCAACTAACAGTAGGCTTACGTGGACATGTTATTGAGATTGGGGAGCAAAAACTTTTTATAGGGTTTCGTCGTCGCCTCCGCCTCTTGACTTGCTGTCTAATCTTAGTTCAGCTAATCTCTGCCTGATACTATTTGGTCTGAAAGAGAAACAGTACGGTTTAATACACCAAAAAACTTAACTATACGGGTAGGCTCGTGCCCTCGGTGGCTTGATGAGCTGATGTTGATGATTAAATATACACGGAATAAAAAAATACATAGATATCTACTTATGTAAAAAAATAAATAAATTAAACACGATAAAGGTATTTTAGTCAGTATAAAAATCTAGAATCATGCTATTGGAGTTTAAAATTTTTTTCAGCGTTTTTATCATCATCGCTGATGATAGAAATAAGAAACAGCGTTTTTATAATATATTTAAATGACAGTATCAGAAATTGCGAGCTTGTTACGTTGTAGGTACCTGTCTGAGAAGTATGAGGTGACGACCTGATCGGCAGACACCGACTGGCGCTGGTACGCACCAGCACTCAGGTTGCTCTGTGGATCTTGTATATGCGAACGCAACGTCGCTGTTCTCCGGAAGCACTGAAAATATGGTAATTTTTTTCAAGTTTACTCAGTGAAGCAGGTTACCCAATTTAAAGGTACTGATTACATAGCGGCTAGCATCGGGCAAGTCAAACAAATATTGTAATGCCGGTCGTCGAATAGATGTTCGAAAAATATCATCTCAAAGGCCCTTCATGCTTTCCAAGGCACGTTAACCCTCTGGCCACCAGAAAACTTTTATCATCCGCAGAATTTGAAGGGATATTGGTGAGGAAGTTCCACGATCCTAAAAACCTCCGCCAAGTTTCGTAAAGCCTAAAGCCTTTATAAACTGTAAAAAGTCCTCGATATAACGCTCGGTATATTTTTCGGCTGGCACATATACTATTGACAAAATTGGCTAGTACATATACCTACTATCGACAGATAATATTGCCTTAAAACGGAATGATACATATTTGGGTCTATTGTAGCCCGTGCTGAGGTTTATGGTGGCGTCTAGGCGGCTCGGTAATATTAAGGCCAACGTTTCTTACCCTTTCGGGTATGAGCGTAGCCAGTCTTGGGCTCAGGTTGAGGCAACAGTGAACAAACCTCCACCTCCCCCGGTATATTTTTGTTTGTTAGAGCCAGGTGGCAAGCACCCAACTTGCCCATTGTGGCTACGCCCATGCTTTCTGGCCGTTTGAAAAGCAGGACTATTTTTTAAGAAGTGGAATTGACCTTGGTTGCGTCCTGATGGTTCACAAAGGTATTCACATAATAATGTCTCTGAGACTGCAAGGGTGTAAACCGGTAGTATCACCGTCGTGTGTGAGGTAGTTTCAACTGGATATATTTCGTATAATGAAGTGACGTGGTCAAAACCGTAACTCCGAGAGCTTTCAACTTAAACTGCAAAATTGCTATGAATGCTTGAAGAGCTCCTAATTGACCGCTGGATTAGCAGTTTAGTCAATGGTCATTGTAAGATAGAAGGAAATTTGTGAAAGTACGACTAATCCCAACTGAACTCAAATCTCTTAATACACAGAAAATCAAGAATATTTTTTTGGCTTAAATTTATTATTAAAAGAGGCTATAGTCAGAGAGACGGCCGTATAAAAGTCCTATAGATTAGATACATGAATATTTTTTGAAAATCGTCTGAGAACCATAGCGCTAAAGGCGACACCTCTGAAAATGCCTATTTAGCCACATGCAAAATTATGATCTCATTCTCTTGTCTTGTCGACCTTTAGTGCTATTGTCATGTATCTGATGATGGACTTATACGGCCGGCTCTCGGACTATAAGTCATAAGACCGATAAATAACAACTATAACTAATTACAAAATGTATGAATGTATGCTCACGTCGTTTGGTACCTTGTGGCGAGCTCGGTGGGGATATGGGCGCCATGCGCTGCAGCGGCGGCCGAATGTTTTCCTGTTCGGAGGATATGGAGCTACTTCTACTCGATTCCGAGTTGTTTTCTGGCGTACGATTGTTTTGGTTGACGTTTTCACCTCTGTTATGCAAAGGAACAAATCACTGTATCACTTTTGAAACAACACTCAAAGATTATGAAATCCATAGTGTCTATGTAATAAAACGTAATAAAATTGCCATAGTTTTAACTCTTCTGAGCCACGTCTATAAGTTGTTTTCCAGAGTTGTAGCGAACCGTCTCGCCATAAGACTTGACGAATTCCAACCACCGGAGCAGGCTGGGTTTCGAAAAGGCTACAGCACCGTGGACCACATCCATACTGTTCGGCAGCTTATACAGAAGACCGAAGAGTATAACCAGCCGCTGTGTATGGCATTTGTGAACTACGAGAAAGCGTTCGACTCCATCGAAACCTGGGCTGTTCTGGAGGCTCTGCAGCGATGCGGTATCGACTGGCGATATATCGAGGTGATGAAGTGTCTCTCCAACGCAGCGACGATGACCGTTCAGATCCAAGACCAGCGGACAAGACCCATCCAATTGCGTCGTGGTGTGAGACAGGGGGATGTTATATCCCCGAAACTGTTCACAAACGCATTGGAGGATGTCTTCAAGACCCTGGACTGGTCTGAACGAGGCGTCAACGTCAATGGAGAGTTTATTTCTCATCTTCGTTTTGCTGACGATATCGTCATCGTGGCAGAGTCATCGGAAGAGCTTGCGGAGATGTTGAACAGCCTTAATGAATCTTCCCGACGAGTTGGGCTTGGCATGAATTTGGACAAGACGAAAGTCATGTTCAACAGTCGTGTCATGCCACAACCGATATGCGTCGATGGCGTCCGTCTCGAGGTTGTGCAGAATCTACCTGGGAAACCATCCAACTTGGCCGGCATAACTTCGAGAGGGAGGCTAGTAGGAGGATTCAGTTGGGCTGGGCGGCATTCGGTAAGCTACGTCATGTCTATACGTCAACTATTCCGCAATGCTTAAAGACAAAAGTCTTTGAGCAATGCGTCCTACCCGTGCTAACATACGCAGCTGGACATGGACACTGACTGCGGGATTGGTTCATAAGTTCAAAGTCACTCAACGCGCAATGGAGCGAGCTATGCTTGGAGTCTCTCTTAGGGATAAGATCAGAAATGATTTAATCCGTAAGAGAACTAAAGTTACCGACATAGCCCGCCGGATCAGCAAGTTGAAGTGGCAGTGGGCTGGTCACGTATGTCGTAGAACCGATGGCCGTTGGAGCAGACGAGTTCTGGAGTGAACCGCGTCTTGGCAAGCGTAGCGTAGGACGCCCTCCGGCCCGATGGACCGACGACTTGCGAAAGGTCGCTGGTGGAAGCTGGAGAAAGCGGAGGACAGGGATGTCTGGCGCAAAATGGGGGGAGACCTATGTCCAGCAGTGGACTGCAATAGGTTGAAGAGAGAGAGAGAGTTTCTAAGATTGATTGAAGGTTGGAGAAACATTTTCTTGAAAGGTTTTTTTTTAAATGATGACAATAACCTGCTATAGTGCATAAAGTTATCCCTGTTAGAAATAATGTACAAAAGCATTTTCACATAGTGAGCCTATCTTTTCAGAAAGAAAAGATGGGCTCACTTAAAAGTGTTATATATTAAGTAGTTTCATAGTTTACCTTTATCATTGTTCTCGTCCTCAAAGCGAGTATGGTCCACATTTTGTTATCATCTGTCCGCTAGTTCGTAATCGTGTATCGCAAAGCAGGAGTCGTTTCACGGCTGAGGGGTATGACTCGGGTGCACATGCCACGTAGAAGATGTCCCTGAAAAAACTTATATCGTGGGCGGCTCAAGAGCGTCGGTGGCTCAATGGTGTGGACTGTCGCCTTCCTACCGGGAGCAGAGGTTCAAATCCCAATCTCGTACCAATGTATTTCGAATTTTTCGAAATATAAGTACGTTATCCGACGCTCTTCGGTGAAAGGAAAACATCGTGAGGAAACCTCATGCATGCCTGCGAAGAGATTCGAAGGTTGTGTGTGAAGTAGTCCAATCCGCACTGGTGCCCGCTGACGACTAAGGCCTAATCACCCTTACGGGTAGGCTCGTGCTCTCGGTGGGACTTAATGAGCTGATGATGATGATTGTGGGCAGGCAAAGGGTTGTTCTTTAACCTATTAACCCCGCACCGGCATCCCAAACACATAGAA